>CM035416.1:159673144-159805644 GCA_020310875.1 Ceratopteris richardii | reverse complement strand
AGGATTCCATGCTAAGTGAATAGTGTGAAAATTATCACAATAAATGATGATAGGCTTTTGCACTTCCACTCCCAAATTTGCAAGTAGAATCTCCAACCATGATGCTTTAGATGCTATGATTGCAACCCCTTTATACTCAGCCTCTTTACTGGACAAAGCAACAGCGGGTTGCTTCTTATTGCTCCATGTAATAGCTTCACTCCCAAGTGAGAATAGAAAGCCACTAGTATATCTTCTAACTCGAATACTACTTGCCCAATCTCCATACCTATATCCATGAATATGCAATTCTACACAAGCTTCATAAAATAATACATAATCCAAAGTAGAACACATTTATTATAGAGTGCACCTCAAAGCATCTAATATGGTTTTCTTGGAACCCACATAAATGGACTTTTAAGTCCTAGATTGTAGGTTCAATTAGGTCTTCTAATTGTGAGATATACATGAGCATCAGGATCATCACCTAGAAATCCACCGAATTTTGTGTAGGTGACTCCTGTTGGAACCGGACGAGGTGGAAGTAGCTGTTGCAGCTGCTGCTGCTGTTGTTGTTATTGTGGTTGTTGTTGTTGTTGTTGTTGTTGTTGTTGTTGTTGTTGTTGCCCACTCATGTTGGTACTATTACTATTACCTAAGTTCTGAGGATGTGCTACCGGTTCTTCAGAGTCTGTATGATTAGACTGTTCTTCTTCCGATTCGAAAATAGTGCTTAAGCTCTTACGAATTTCTAATTCGAATAGCTTATCCTCTTCTGCGGTATCAAACGTAGGTAAACTTGTTCCGAACAGTGGTGCCCGAAATGAAGATTCACCGGGAAGTATAACACTGTCACCAGAAAATCGTAAATTTTCTGCAACGAGGACCGAACTACCACTGGAATTGGTGGAACTTTCCCCAATCCAGGGTATTCTTTCACCTTCAATGACCTCTCTTGATAACACACCTTTATCCGTAGAGAGATTTGAATCTTGACCAGACGGTGTTGGATCAACTACACACTGTGTTCCTATGGATTCCGAAGTTACTATCTCTTCTGCATACTGCACCGAGATTTCACCGGAATTTACCAGAATTGTAGTATGTTTTCCTCTACATAGTAGCATTTTCCAATGCTTCACCTAGTGTACTATCCTAGTTCAAATTATGATCTAACGGCATAGAAATTATCTTACAGTCACCCATACAATAATTTTGCAACATACACAAGGCATAATACCTTTCTGACATCCATATACCTATTTTTGTATGCATAAATGCAATGGCAAAAAAAAATAGTGCAAAACACCAATATCGTTCATGTCAAATTCTTGCATAGGGATTTTCTTTACCCCTGTTATGCTTTCTTCATTATCACCACCTACCATCAAGTCATCAACATAAATAGTTACAATTGTGATGCCATCATCATCCTTCCTTGCATATAATGAGTGATTTGCTTTGAATCCTCTTGACCTTGTGGCTGGCCCATGTATACTTCTCCCTGCAACTCACCATGTAAGAAAGCACTCTTCACATCCATCGGATGAAAAATCGATCCTCTTGTTTTAACCAATGCAAAAAGTCCTCTAACCATAGAAATTTTAGCAAAAGGGCTAAAATGTTTATCATAATCAATGCCCTACAGCACACAAGTTATAGGTTTGCAAATTGACCTATTTTCTCCATGGGACCCACCTAAGGCTATCAAAACAAAGCTCACGATGGATCCAAAATCAAAACCCTAGCAAAACAAGTGAGCCTAAAGGGATAAATCTCATAAATATTTTCATGCCTTCTAACTTCACACCAAATTTGGTAGAAATCGTAGATCATTTGTGAAGTGCATGTTGTTCATGCCTTCTGATGTACTCTTCGCCATCGGCCTTCTCCATGATCTTTTTACAGCCACACTACCTATGATATCATGTCAAGAGAAAAGAGATAAGGAAGAGATCTCTCACACAATCTCACACAGAAAACAAGGAGCACACAGATTGAGGCAAGGAAGAATGTTCTTCTTCTTCTATTACATAAAGAGAATATTCAAGAATGACCAAGTACAACAAAACAACTAGTGCAAATATATAAAGAATAGTACCTAAGAAAAATCCTAATCTCCATGAATGAGTGATATTGAAAGAGACAAATGTGTCATCGCTCTTGGTAGATTCATCTAGTAGAGCTCACTAAAGTATCCCTAACATATACTGAGCGGAGTGCAATACATGTGAGAGAAATGAACAAGTGATACATGTCATTCTTGATCATCACATGTTGAGCTTCATATTTGAAAACTTATAATGATATCCCTAGGGAAGAAAAATGTATCTACCCCCTATGTCCTCCACCACAACCTATAATTTGTGAGCTAGGAGATGATAGAGTGGAAATCGACTAGGGTAGATTCATGTCCTTTACAAATATGCAATACGCTAACCAAAGGCCATACATGAAAGGAGGAACAATGTTTAATATTACTAGTATGGGGAAGATCATTACATGGGTTATTCCCCACAACCTCACCTTTCTACAATAATATTGAAGGATCATTTTTTAAGGAGTATGAGAAGGAATAATCATGCATAAATTATGTTCAACATACCTCAAAGGTATTAAATTTTCTGATACCTTAATTTCTAAAGGTATCTAGATGCTTCATGGGACAAAAAATCATAATTTAAGGATTCCAATAGTGAGGACCTAATAAAAATGTTTTCCTAAGTGAATCATAAGACTAAAATTCCCAAATAAAACCCATGGGCAAAACATTGAACATGAGATCTAAAAAAGGGATCTTATGGAGAAAGGCCTAATCCTATCTCTTATTTGGATAAAGGAAATGGAAATGAAACAAAACCCCAAATAGGGAAAAGTTCAAGTCAAACTTTAAGTTTTCTATATGAGCTACACAATCTAAAATGGTTAGCCAAATATTCTTGAAGATTAAGTAAGATTGGTCTTCGTGTATCCATTTACCTTAGTCCTTGTTTTCATTATTTAGTACCATAGATTATGATTACAAGAGCATTAAATATGACAAAGAATACGAAGTAGAAATGTTTAGAGATACACTTCTATGGACTCAATGAAGAACCCAGTTGTATGGGACTATGGGATTTGATTTCTATTGAGCACGTTTTATTGATGAAGAAAAGAAAAAGGGACTCATGATCTAATGGAATACAGCAACAAGATAATGTATAGAAATAACCATCTTCTTCAATTTTCCTCTTTAATGGAAGAAAACGTCTTCTAGTAAGATAGTAAAGATTCTATCTCTCAATAGAATTCATGTATTAAGAGTTAGAAATAAAGAAAAAATCAACTCCTTATAGTTTCAAGAGAGACTCCCAAGATTGAAACTATAAATCTTTATGTTAAAAGGATGACTTGAATTCATGGAGCATAAAGAAGATCTTAACACAAACTTGATAGATAGCTCAAAATGATCATCTTTTCCAACTCAACAAGGAGAATGAGTAGGATCTATTATGATGTTAACATAGGATATCTTAAACAAACCTTGAGTATAATGGGAGAGAACTTTTGAAGGATCTTCAAGGTTTTGAGACCCACTATAGTTCCATAAGGATTGAGTATGAATCAAAAGAGTTTTAAAGATCTAAAACTTTTTGGAAGAATAAGAAAACTAGATTTCAATAATTTAGTATCTTTGACAACTAGATTGAACCCTATGGGTTTTAGTCTCTTAAAGTGGACTCTCAAAACTATATTAAGTTTAAAAGAACATTCAACCCCCTTTAAGTATCCTCTTCAAATTATCTTTGAAGTAAATAAGGTATTACGTTCTCTCAATAAACTAGATTGATAATCCACATATATTATTTTATTGCTTGGGCATGGATTATAAAATGAATTCTTCTCTATTAAGATTGATCTCTTTATTAGAGGCAAATTGCAAGTAAGCGGTCGACTCATTTCACTAGGCTAGAGGTATAGAATATCTGTACACGTAAGGAAAAGTTATTCGGGCAAGGAGTATGAAAGGTTCATCCTCCTTTAAAGAAAATAAAGGATCAAAATTGATAGATAAATCTTATAAGGAAATCTTAAGTAGTATCCATCTATTTTTCTAGATTCATCACATATGATGCATAGAAATTATTTAAAATAGCAATTTAGATAGAGACACTTTCATCCACCTAATTCCCATGTTTGAGCTATGAAAGTCCAATTTTAAAAGAACTTAAATAAGAAAATCGGCAAGAATGTTATATTCCACCTCTTTCTTTATTTCCCTACTTTGCACTACATTAAGTTTCTCATGTGCGAAACCAAATGGATCTTTAAACAATGTTGGCAAGTATCACACCACACATGGACTCTATTCTTTTGAGATTTAGTTGGGATAGACCCCCCCTGCCCTTCTGGATCAAGAGGCGAATTAGAGAGATGTACCACATAAGAAATAAGAATGATCATGGGGAAAGCGGCAATACCCCAAGGTATCTATATCCAATATATACCACTCATTTCCAAGGATGAAATCCTTTTAAGAGGGCGGGTGTTGTATTCTTACATGGGTGTAAGAGCTAGAACCCTTGGGTTTCTAGGTGTGAATTCCTTGGAATGCTTTGTTTGTTTATCCCTAATTGAATTTTCTTAAATTTTAGGGTAAACTCTCTAAGGTGTAGTACCTTAGGCTTGATTCAAAGTTTCTCCTAGAAAGTTGATATCTAAAGGGAGGTTGGAGGGTCTTGTGTGAGAAGGCATGTCATTTCCTAAGCATTAAAACCATTTGATCACCTTAGAGACCCATCTGATCGAAGGTAAACATATCCGCTTCTAGTTTAGTTTCCCTTTTGACTCAGAGCTCTATATTGGAGGAGTTTGTTGGATGGAAATGTGCATCTCTCTCCCTTGCATGATCTTTGTAGTAAGTTAGGTTGTTTGTGGAGGCCATGGTCCCTTCTACCATATATAAAGATCATGGTCTTCACCTTTCCTTCCTAAAGTCACTCCACTTGTCTTTCTACCTTTATTTGATATAGTGATCAAGCTCTAGATGGGCCTTTTGTGAAGGGGATCTATTGCAACTAAGATCACTTCTATGGTCTCATCATCCTCTATTCTTGATGGATACTAAGAGGAAAATCAATAATGATTTCTTCCTAGGTTCAATCTATGGAAACACATTTAAAATTGATTCTTCATGATGGTGGAGGTGCATTTGATGTTTTTCTGTATGGATAGGTTGTTGGATGCTTGATTTACTTATGCATAACGTGGTCTTGTGTTTAGTTTTTTGTCCTTGAGATGAGCAAGTTTATGAATTGCCCAAGTATGAAGCATTGAAAATTTCATAAGTGCATGTTTTTCTATTTGAGTTCTACACAACTACTTGGATCGTTTTTCCCCAAAGGGGTATCATTACCGATATATTTACATGCATTTTTTGACCTAGAATAGGTTAGCAGTTATGACACTCATGTCTCCACTAGTGAAGTTTGCTTCATGCTTGCTAGCTCATGCATAACTTGGTTGAGCTAGAAGTAGCCCACTATATTTATGTCTATTTTTGAGGCTAAGTATAGGGCAACCTTCATAGTGAGTGTTGTGGGTGTGTCGCTCAGATGCCTTTTCGCTGATTTGGGTATCCATTAGTCTTTTGCTGCCAATTTCTTCACTAATAGTCAGAGTGCGTTGACAATTTAGAGGAACCCTATGTTCCATGCTTACACAAGGTGCATTGAGGTGCACTATCATTATGTCATTTGAAGTCGATGCATAATTACTTTGTCCCTTGTATGATGAATTCTTCTTCTCCCTTTTATAGAAATCCCCTTGCATACAGGACATACTTTCCACATATGAAGCAGCCTTCTGAGTTGGAGATATGTCCTTATAGCTATACCTTCCTCCACTTACTCTAAACCTATTTCATCCTCTTGATGAAAAGCATTGGATTCCTTGTTCTTGATGAGGATCTCCATTTCATCCTCTCCCTTGCCTTTCTCTTACTTTGCTTTCATTCGCTCCTCTACCTTTGCATTTACTTGCATAATATGTTGAGGCTTCATTGCCCTTTGATTTCGAGCCTCCAGTGTTCATCTCCTCATTGACCATCAAGGCCACCAATTGTTCAAAGTCAAGAAGAGCATCTCTGACATATACACCAGTTGTAAAGGCCTTCCACTTCTCATAATCTTTTAGCCCATTTAAATTGTATGCAATTAATTCATCATCATCTATGTGAAAACCTCCAAATCCCAATGCATCACTCACTTATTTGACTTTCATGATAAACTAATTTATATAACTACTTGGTTTTTTTCTCAAAATTATTGAGTTCATTCTTGAAATGAATCTTCTTGGCTTTGGATGAAGTTGAATAATATCTCTCTACGGTTTCCCATACTTTCATGGAAGTAGATAGAACTTGTGTATGACCTATCATGGAACTTCTAATGTTGTGAGATAAAATGAAGATATATCTTTTAGCTCTCTCATTCCATCTCTAAAATTCCTTAACACATCACAAGTTGGATCCTCACCTAATCTAGGTCAAGCATTTGTACCCCTAATGGGATGCCATAAGCCTTTTTGCATAAGGTTGATAAATATTCTAAACCTCCATGGTTGATGGTTGTTTTTGTCTAATTTCTTAATTTTAGTGCTATACTAAGCAATGATTGTTGGGGTTAGACGTCTGCAAAAGCATGCAAACAACACAAGGAAGAAGAAGAAGCTTGGAGCACAACACACAATACTGAGTGTATTACCACTAGAATGTACAAAGGTAAGTAACCTCTTAGGGCTATAAGCCTATATACAAGCCGGGGGAAAAAACATCCAAAAGAGGGTAAAAATGTGCCCCGATGGTTCTAGCATGTTCACACACATCACTACCTAAATATATCAACAAATCTTCCCTAGGAGTGATGTAGTGAGCAAGGAGCTCGCAGTCATGTATAAGGAAGTGCCAAGCTATGTGGAATCAATCCACAAAAGGACGTAAGCTCAAAGATTTGCGGAAAGCTTCAAACTTCTGCCTAGGTAGAGCCTTCTTGAAAAGGTCTGCAATGTTCTCCTACATGGGCACATACACCAAGCTGATCTCTCTAGTAGAGAACCTCTCCTTGACATAATGATAATGCACCTCAATGTGCTTAGTGCTAGCATGGAACATAGAGTTCCTCGCAACTACGAATGCAATGTGACTCTCAATGAAGACAGTGGTGGCAAAAGGCTGATCACCAACACCCAAATCAACCATAAGGCATCTGAGCTAAACACACTCAACAGTCGTTGTGAAAGCTTCCCTACACTCAACCTCACAAGTGGAAGTGGACACAATAGGCTGCTTCTTGCTCAGCCAAGATATGCATGAACTACCAAGCATGAAGCAAAAACCACTAGTGGACACATGAGTGTTATAGCAGCCAGTCTAGTCAGAGTAAAAAAAATCATGCAAATCTAGCGGTAATGATCCCCCCTTGGGATAAAACAACCGAAGTAGCTGGGTAGCACTCTAGTAGCACAAGATGTGCCAATGCTTGACACATGGGCAATGCATAAACCTGCTCATTTGTGAGATAGCAAACTGAATATCTAGTCGAGTAATTGCTTGCTAATGCTTGACACTTGGGCAATGCATAAACCTGCTCATTTGTGAGATA
Organism: Ceratopteris richardii; assembly: GCA_020310875.1. Lineage (NCBI taxonomy): Eukaryota > Viridiplantae > Streptophyta > Polypodiopsida > Polypodiales > Pteridaceae > Ceratopteris > Ceratopteris richardii. The sequence continues at coordinate 159,798,019 of CM035416.1, read as the reverse complement.
GAAAACTGAATATCTAGTCACGTAATGCATAACTAAATCAATCATCCCACACTTTGCTAATAGAGAACAACATCAAATGCATTTCCAGCATCATGAAGACTCAATTGTAAACTTTTCTCCATAGGAGTGGCAATACATTACAGACTTCAGGGCCAAAATGTTGTAATAATATGTCAATATATTTCTTTTGACACAAAGCTATTCTGCCATCAACTTGCATAAACTAACTGCCCAAATAATGATGCAAATGCCCCAAACCAGACATCTCAAATGAGGCATGCAAATCAGCCTTGAACTCAGCAATATGCTTCTCATGAGGACTTGTGAGCAGCATCATCAACATACACAACAATGATCAGAAGCACATCATTAGCATGCTTAGCATATAAGGTGGTTTAACTTGGATTGCTCTCAAAACCATGTGCAATCAGATAGGCATGTATCTTTTCATACCAAGCACGTGGTGCTTGCTTTAAACCATATAATGCCTTCTTTAACCTGCAGACCTGGTTTTCATGCTATTTTTGCACAATGCCATGGGGCTCAAAAACATACACTTCTTTATGCATGTAAGCATTCAATTGTTTTTTTAATGTCCAAGTGATGTACATTCCAACCATGATGATTTGCAAGTGCACAGATGCTATGAACACTACTCACTGGGCAAGTCGGTGCAAAGGTTTCATCAAAATCAATGCCTCTTTCCTGTCCATAACCCTTTGCAACAAGCCTAGCCTTATACCTATCAAGTGTTCCATCAAGTTTACTCTTGAGCTTGTATACTCACTTAGTGCTAATGGCCTTCTTGCTAGGAGGCAAGTCACATAAAAACCAAGTACCATTTTTCATGAGAGCATCATATTGAGATTGCATTGTAGCCATCCAATGTTTCGAGTTTTGTTCTTCATTGAACGAAACAGGCTAAGTCTCATAATAGAGACAAGAGGAAGCCATAGCATAGCAATTTGATGAAAAAGAGGCACTATGAGATCTTAAATTAGTACCATATGATAGAGGTGCATCTAATTTTGTATCACACAAAGTTTTCACTAGACATTTTGGCATATGTTTTTGCCTTCTCAATATCATCTCTCTCATCAACAAGTGCATCATGCAAATGTGCATCAGAAATGGAATGATCTCCATCATCAAATGAAACCTGTAAAGGCTGAAAATTTGCCTCAATAGGACTAGCACTAGACTGTCCACCTACAAAAAGAGGTAGCAAAGTATCATACATGTCTTTGGAGCTAAGAGATTTCTCCTTCATACATGAAAGTAAAGGTTGAATAACATCTTCCACAAAAACAACATCATGGCTAACCAAAATGCGTTTAGTCTATGGATGACATAGAGGATAGCCTTTGCTTTAGGAATTTCTCCCAACAAAAATACATTTTACAGCTTTATCATCCAATTTGTTGCGATGTTGGTTAGGCACAAATGCACTGATAGACTGCACTACTTTAGTGGTACACCTATGAAGTACATATGCTGCACACATGACAACCTCAATCCAGAAACTATGTGGTAAAGCCTAACTCTTGACCATACATCTCCCCATCTACATGAGTGAACTATTCTTTTGTTCATCAACTCTATTCTGCTGAGGTGTATATGGCACTGGACACTGATGTTTTATACCGTGTTCAACTAGAAATGCATTAAAGTTAGAAGACATATATTCCCCCCCTCGACCATAATGGAGGGTGCCCATTTTACATGCTGAAAAATTTTTAGCCATAACCCGAAACTATTTGAAGCACATGAACACTTTGGACTTTGTTTTCAATGGATACACCCATGCATGAGTCAAAAAATCATCAACTAGAGTCACGAAGTAAAGATAGTTTCCAAAAGAGGGTGTCTTCATAGGACCACATACATAACTATGAACAAGCTGTAATTTCAAAGTAGCTCGGACTGAACCCTCTTTTGCGAAGGAGGAATGTTGCATTTTGCCCAAAATACAACCTTCAGAGACATGTTTTCGGGGTGCCTCAATTTTGCGGAAAGAGGACATCATTTCAGATTTCTATAGGCATAGAAAATAAGCAAAATTTAGATGACCAAAGCATGCATGCCAAATCTTTGCATCTAACATAGCCTGAGAATCATGTATTGCCCATGCCGAATCATTCATAGATTTTTCATACTCTATGATTTTATATTGCCCACAACATAAAATGCCAGAGCCAATAATCATGTCACCATTTGACAGATCATGAACTTTACATCTGTCATCAACAAATTTCACAACCAAGCCAATCTTTCCTAATGCAAAGACTGATAATAGATTTTTCTTGATCCCTGGCACAAACAAAGCATCCAACAAAGTGAAAGAACTACCATCAACAATAGTTAGAATGATCTTACCAACTTCCATGACAAGATAAGAGGAGTTGTTGGTGCATGTGATAGTATTCAGTGTAGGGGCAGGCTCGAGTGAAGTGAAGAAACTATGCTGCGAGGTAATATGTTTGGTTGCCCCACTATCAAAGTACCAAACATTTGAGTCTCGTGTATACATACACTATTTAGGAGAAGATGGGTCAAAACTGTAAATAGTAGTAAAAGCCCATTGACATGATCATTTCTTGTACAGTACTTACAAAAGATATTCTACTTTTGTCATTCCTCATAAGTTTTGTCTTCCTTCTTTTTATGTGCAGCATTTGCAAATTTTTGCTTACTAGTAGATGAGCTCCATTTTCTTTTGCCCTTCTGACTAACCAGGAAAGCTTGATGTGCAACAAGCATAATGGACTTGTTCTGCCTACACTAATCTTCCTACACTAGAATAGTGGCTAACTCCTCAAATGACAAAGCATTTGGATTGCCTTTCATCATCAAATGAAAATTAGAAGCAAAACTCTAATATGAATTAGGAAGACCATTCAGAACCGTCTACACAAGTGAGCTATCTGGTCTAACTTCATGAGCAGAAATCAATTGTTCCTTCAAGTCTTTGATCTTTCTTAGAAAATTATCCATAGAATCACCTTCATTCATATTGTCACTCTCAAATTGTTTTCGTATGTAAGCAATACAAGCCTCATTCCTAGCCTAGTACAATGTAATAAGTGTATCCCAAGCATCCTTAGTTGTTCTGCAAGAGCGAATATGAGGAATAATGGCAAATTTGATAGCCAAGGCTATCAATGCATGTGCTTGAGAATCTTTGCCATCCCAACAAATTTGCTTTGAAGTAGGTGCCACAAAAACCGTAGCACGGACATGAATCTGAAGAATATCAGCATCTTCAATGCCATCTACATTAGCTTCAATACATGTATTTGTAGGTGTAATAGGAAATTTTGCGACACCCTAAACAATGTTCCACTGTCCCTTTGCAACCAATACATGTCTCATCCTATAATCCCATAATTGGTAATTTTTTATCGTCTAGTTTATCCTCAACAACCAACATATGGAATAGATCACTCCTTTCAGCCATGGCCACTCACTAAAATACCATGATGTAGAAAAAAGAATGTATCTAAGAACATTGAGCAAAACTACCCTCACGAGTTCTGCTAAAACTGCAATAGACGTCGAGACACTTATACTAGCGAACCAAAACTTCATTAGATATCTTTGGCACAAAAAGATGAAATAGCCTGTACAAGCACTATGATAGTGCATTCTGAGGCTGAAATGACCTCAGATCCTGATTTCAGCACCACAGAGTTAAGCAGTTCTAATCTCTAATCACCTTGAGTATGCACACCAATTTTTGTGCAATTTTGAGACTGTGATCAGAGGGATGTCGACAATGCCCTACATGAAGCTGCGACCTGCTCTGATACCAATTGTTGGATTTAGACGTCTATAGAAGCACGTGAACATCAGGAGGAAGAAGAAGAAGCTTGGAGCAAAACACATAATATTGAATGTATTTCCACAAGAATGTACAAAGATAAGTAACCCATTAGGGCTATAGGAATATATACAAGCTGGGGAAAAGAAACCTTGTAAAGAGGGAAAGAAGTGCCCCAACGGTCCTACTGTGTTGACACACATCAATACCTAAATATATCAAGAATGATGTGCTCTAATATTTATCTCGTAGATCCTAGAGGATTGAAACGTAACAGTAGCATTACCTTTGTACTTTAGAAGTACCAAGTAGATGGATAGATGCATTGATTGTGTGTTCTTCAATCAGTAACTCTCCTTCCTTCAAGCCCTTGAATTGATCTCTTTACTCCTTCTTAAATTCCTTTGTGTGTCAAAATACACTGATACCATTGATAGAAGAATGTAAAATTTTCTTTTGCAGTCTTGAAGCATAGGTAGCCTCACATATACATGCAAAGATACCTCTATCTACTCAAATGTATGGTCTATAAAGTCTTGAAGACTAAACTTCAGATCTTTTACACACACACCCTTGCTAATGCAAGTTAGCTCACTCAAAAGTTTTATTTCTACTCTAAGTACCAATGCCTGGAAGATAGACCATCAGTTGCATTCATTAGGCATGCACATAGAGATCATACTTCACTCTTGGATAATTTTGTCTAAGAATATGTAGCATTTAGAGATGAAATTTGAGCCAGGTTTAGAATACAATGGTAAATTTTTAACAAGCCAAATATTACAAGAAACGAATACAAAATGATAAGGAAGTTGTGCTCAACACTCATAGCTATCAAACTCTTACACATAGAAATCTCTAAGCTAGATATGCCTACTCAAAATATAAAGAAACTGCTCAAGCAAGTAGGGGGGCTGCTATTCAAGGGTTCCACTAGCTTATTCAAATCATATGAGATCCTACACACATGGGATATTGCCAATGCTAATTACATTGTGTGTATATATGCTCTTGAAAAGATTTCGTATATAATAGGAGTCCTTTTCCTAAATTATAGGCTTTAACACACCTAAGTATGATAGGAGATAATTGACCATTACCAAGAGGCATTCAAAATCAAATTTGAACACGGGGTTTTGTCATTGAATCCTTTCTTATCCTTGCTTGAAGTGGCATCCATCCAACGTGTTGAAAAGTTCTAAGGTTGGAGCTTGAATTTCAATAGTACTAACACTCGATAATGTTAGAGACCTTTTCATAAAGGCTCTCTTGGGGAGATTTTTGAAGATTTCCGCAAAGATTTGGGCTTACATCCTTTTGTGGATTGATCTTTTTACACATAGCTTGGCACATCCTTATAAATGGGTGTCAACTCCTTGTCAACACCATATCGAAACCTTTTCTCTCTTAAGAATGTTTCTTTTGGGCTTTTATAAACTCCTAAAAACACAATGGTTAACTTATCTTTGTGCATTCTCTTGGTAGTACATTCTATATTATGGTGTGTTGCAAGCTTCTTGTTCTTCTTCTTCCTTGTGCTGCACTTGTGCTTCCACAGACCTCAAAATTCAACATCTGAACTAGTGGATGGACCCAAAAATGTTTTCAAGTTTCAAACGACACATTTCAATGATGGAGCTATGATGAAGACTTCAATGCTGAAGCTTGAGGGGGAGTGTTGTAAATCATGGTCCAAACTTAAGAGCTTATGAACCAAGGGAATCAAGAGACTTGGATCCTCATACAGAAAGGATTGATACATGAATTTCTCGTGTAAAATTTGAATTTCAATCCCCTTCAATTATCCCACCAAATCTACCTATCACACTAAGTTGTGATTGATCCTAAAATGTAGTAAAAATGCACCCTAAATCTTCTTAAATTTTTTATACACTCCAAAAACCTTACATTTTCATGATCAAGCATGTGCGTCATAAGAAAAAGTTAAAAAAACAAGAATCCCCTAGCAAAGCTAACCCCTTGTTTGTTTGAGTGATTGCTTTCATATACAACTAGCCGTGTCTACTTATGTCGTTTGATAGTCAACTAGTTAATTAGAACTCTCGTGACATTACGGTTTTTTTCTTCATATGCTACTCGTTTTTTGTATTATTTTAGTTGTTTGAAAAGTAATAATTTCTTTTTAAAGTAGACTCAAGGATGCAGACTAAACTCAACATATCTTGAGAGAATCCGTGTCTTGAATGACTAATTTTCACTCTCTGCTCACCAAGTGCAGATAGTTGATAGTCTATCTTGTTGGATTTTTTCCCATGCAAGTATTGTGACCAAGAAAAATGGCACTTGGAAGCCGATTGGATTATGTTTGAGTCTATAAAATCTCTTCGGCCCATGTTTAAGGAACCGTGAGAAATAGAAGTTTGAGTGATTAGAGTTCAAGTTGAGTGTACTTCTGAGGCCAATCATGCTTCAAGGATGCTAGGGAGGTTATGCATTGTACCATCATTGTAGTGGCTTCATATGTTTCATATTATGGTTCACCAAAAATGTATTAAAGTACAACACACAATTAAGGTATATACATTCTTCTTTTTTGTATTTGAACATAAGTACTTATAGACTTTTGATTTCTATGTTCTTATGGGATCCCCTACCTATATGTAGAGACCCAATAGTGCTACCTCCATTGAGATCTCCCATGTGGACATGAAGAGGGAGCTCAGGCTCGACCTGCGCCAATTCCCAATGGCTCTATTGTATACATTTGGACTATGGAGATTTTTCATCAATGTACGGAGAGCTCTCCTAATAGTTTCTAAGGATGATTGATCCAGAAATGGAGTAAGTATTAAATAAATGGAGTAAGTATTAAATAAAACTTCAATTTAATAATTGAGCTTTTATTATATATATCAGATGGAAAATTTTTCTTTTCCAACAATGTAGCCATCAACAAGTGGATATTAAAGAATATGTCACTAATAGATTATAAGAGGATTTTAGTGCTGATTTAATCTTTAATTGTTTTCTTTTGAAAGAGATGAAAAGCTACTAAACCATCGATAGGACAATGCACAAAACGTTCTTGAAAGAGAAAGAGAGGGAGAAAAAGAGAGACGATGAATGACACATATAAACAGGCAATGCATGATAAGTAGTATAAAGAGAGGTAGAGAGAGAAGGAGAGAGAGAGACACCGATGATGCATGATGCCTATATTTGAACGCACACATACATATATATGTGTGTGTGTCTGCGCGCGTGTGTACCTATGATGACTGAAGCCAAACGTCTGAAGAAGCGACCGTACGCCTATAATGTACATACTCAATAACATGAAGGAATAGTCTGATAAGTTGTTAGAAAGAGGCTTTATATATATGAAATAGGACACATAGAGTGAGTCTCAACCATAATGTTCGTACCCATAAACAATCGAAAATTACGTGTATATGTCAACCTAAAGAAAGTAAGTAACGCCTCCATTGGGGATAATTATCTATTTTCTGTAATTGATCTTATGCTCGAATCGATGTTAGACTGAAAGGTTTATAAGATGAAGTTTAAAGATACAATTAAGTATAAAACATTCCTAGAGAACACATAAAACAACGTTTGTTATGGAATGGGATATTTATGGATTTAGCATAATGCCATTTGGTCTCACAAATGCACAAGCCACATTGTAGTGTTTTATCATCATGTCTTCGAAGAATTCCAGTGCGAATGGCTCGAGGTGTATGCAGACAACTTGTGTGTGCTCTCTAAGGTGCGAGCTCCAAGTTTATGAAATCTAGAGATAATATATTACAAATGTGATGTTTGTTAAGTGTGCCTAAGCCCTGTAAAAATGTGCGTTCATGGTATGTAAAGGGAACAACTTTGGACGTAACACTTCAAATTCCACTAACGTGGAGAAATTCGTGGTCATAGAAGACTTACATAGGCCAAAGATATAAAAAGGGGTTGATACTTGCATGGGCCATTGTTTCTATAACAAGAATTTCATTCACATGTTTGCCATGACCATTACGCCTCTCTTTACACTTCTATTTTGAATGGAACAAAAACTGTGAACATTCATCTAAGGAACTTAAAAAGCGGTTCATTTCCCCCACCAATACTTAAAAAAAGGATTTTTCGATGTCCTTTTGATGCATTCAACTACAATATTGGATGTATATTATCCCAATTAGTTGATGAAAGAAAGTTAAGCGTCCCTAAACCTACAAGAGTCGGCAATTAGATACTGTTGAATATAATTCTGCCAACACAAAATGGGAAAGGTCGTACAATGGTTTATACGATAAAAACATTCAGAAAATATCTATTTTCTAATAAAGTTTAGACAATATTAGATAGCAGTATGATTTTGAGGCTGTTTTCAAGAAGGGCATGACACATAAGAGGGAAGAATACCTTCCTAGACTCATCCATATTCAATAAACATGTGGCATCAATGAGGACATTCATGACGCATACTATTTAATGTTGTACTAGTTCGCAAGCGGGCATATCACATAGTTCCTATTCTCACTCGTGAACCAAGCAATCCACATGTTTTAATATTACATAAGATATCTAAACAAGCACTACAGTTGGGGATTGATGCAGGTTGTCTCTACCATCAAGGACTATTGTAATATTGTGTGGATGATGATGAACACCAAATACCAATGCAACGAGTCCACAAACATGTTCTAGGGCTGCATGAACTAGGCTCATGTACCTTGCAATATCTAAAAAGATATGGATTCTATTGGCCATTCATGGAAAAATATGTATTCCACTACAAACAAAAATCTTGAAATTGAAAGCTTCAACATTTTTTTTTTAATATAAAGGAAGTTCGGCATTAGCCTACTCTCCCGGAGTTGAATTAAATAAAGAAAAGTACAAGAGAAGGGGACTAGTGCCCACGGGACCCCCCAAATCCCACAAAGCAGGGGAAGCTTTTACAGAGCTTAGATGACATTACAAAGAAGGTTAATTACCCTCTCATCACCCTCATGTGGGGCCCACTTGGGTTTAAGCTTGTTATCGATCAAAAGGAGTACTTGATGATGCCTAAAGGGGGGGATTTTTTAGAGTTGACAATCCTTTTGCCAAGGAGGAACAACGATTTCTCAATTGACCACTCCTTGGGGGAGTCACCGAAGTTGATAGCACATCTTTCCCGCCAGATTTTCCATAGGACCTCCCCTTTGATGGCGTTCGAGAGAGTCGCAGAGCAGCTGATCGCTTCTCCCAGCAGGGCTTGCTGCCAACTGAGACGTTTTTGAAGTCTAATTCTCTTTCCAACCACCTGCCAGAGTCTGTTGGAGTTGGGGCAGGTAAAGAAGATGTGTGAAACATCTTCGATAGACCGGTAGCAACGTTTGCACCAGGGAGGGATCCCACAAATTTTGCTAGCCTTAAGGTTGTTCCAGATTCCATGATGAAGAATTTGCCATAAGAGGACAGACTTTTTGATTTCTATGAGGGGGTGCCAGATAGCCATGAACTTCATGTCCCACCGAAGCCGCGTCCATGACAGACACCACTTTTTGTTGAGGTTAACCTGATAGTCGATCGTTTCTTTGATGTTCGGGATTTTTGATAGGCTATTCCCATTGTGCCATTTGAGACCAAGCGAGCTCTACATGTCGTGTCCCATGAGAAGGCGAACTTTGTGTCGGTCCCAGGCGAGACATCTGCTTTGCAAAGTGTTCCATTCTTCATGCGAAATGTTGATGCTAGGGTCAATATCCTCAAAGTTGATCCAGCGGTTGGTGTCTTGTTTCCAGAGATGTTTCCATTTTTTGAAGTCTTTGTTCCATAGCTTCTTGGCATTTTGAATGTTCCAAGATTCCACACTCCGGATGCCATGGATCGGAAACCAGATAGAGTCGTTTTGTCTGATACCGGCAACCCACTTCCAGTCTTCACTTATTCTTGTGAAGCTTTTGACTTTATTCCAACTCTTCCAAAGGGAGCACACCAGATTAGAGCCTTTCGGGAAGACGGGAATCGGGGAAAACAGCAAGGTCAAGATGTCAAGATTCTTCCAATTTGGGAAACCCATGAGCGCCAACTCATTCTTATTTCTGAAGATCAACTTGGCCCACGAGGCCTCCCCGTTGCACCAAGCCTTAATCATCCATTTGGCCGATAGTTTGTTAGCCATGCACCCAATGTCCAAGATACCAAGTCCCCCACTATCTCTATGGCTGGTGCAAATGGACCATTTGATTTTAGGCACCCCCTCCTATTGTGGTCGCCCGTCCAAAGGAAGTTTCTACAAATACTATCGAGTTTGGACAGATGCAATGCTGCATTGAATAGCTAGCTGCCAACCCAAACTAGGGTCGACCTTTGGGGGACTTCCTCAGAATTTGCATGCTACCTGAGACTTTGCCCTTGTCTCCAAAATTCTCTTTTGATAACAAAGCAGAGGAATAAAATTTTCTTGGTGATGAATTGTACAAGATAGGCAAGGATGAATTCTTCATAATATGTTTCCATAAATCAAAGTACTTACATATGTTTCCATGAAGCAAAGTAATTGCTTCTGTTAGAAGAAAACCACTCAGATATGGCTAGGGATACTTTTCTAGAGATAAAAACAATGAAGTCCTAATATTTTCAAGTTTATTGGGGCGAAAAATGAAAGTTGCTTCTAAAAGATACATAAGACGTTGTGATGTGTGCCAAAGGACCCAAAACCCATTCAGAGAAAATGACATCCCATTATGACATGTGGTGGGAGGAAGGGCCTTTGCAAATTGCGGCATAGACTTTATTGGTTTAATACATCCCATAAACGGTGCACTCATGTTGAACATTTTATTATATTATTATAGCAACACATCTTTGACAAAGTAGGTTGACGCCACAATAATGAATCAGAATGATTCTCACAAGACCTCTTAGTTCTCATTTGAGCAAGTTTTCATGCTTTTGTCTTCCAAATGAGATTTTTAGAGATCTACGAACTCACTTCCTTAATTAAGTGATTGAGCATCCACTTGCTGAAATTATTATCACACATAGAAAATCCGCTTCATAGCATTGAGAATCAAAGAGATCAAACAAATTGCTGTTCAGAATACTAACACAACCTGTTAAAAATGAAATATCGATCATGGAACTTGGCCTTAGCGAATCGAGGTCTCTTTTGATCTTCCATAAAACTACTTCTTTTAACATGCCTACCTTCTACACTTCGAGCTTCAACTCCATAGAAGTCCTCCTTGAAGAAAATTGAATCCATACTGTCTCATATAATTAGGATAAATTTCCCTATATATTTTAGAAATAATGGTTGCAATTTTTTTAACAAGTCTTCTGTTTCTTATAGATGCTGTTGCTCAGCTACTATTTTACCCGATCCATTCTTCATTATTTCAGATATTCCCCCCCTCCATCAAATTTAAGCTCCTTGAGTGATCTACTTGTATGATTCTCCACATGTGATAGATCTTTCTAAAGCAATTAAACACTTCATTCTTACTTTTGATAACGTACATAATAGTCAACCTACTATGGTGATCAATAAATGTCACAATAGAGGAGCTACTAGGGTATCTCACTTTCGAAGGTTCCAACTATAGAGGAAACTCCACATCAACACTTCTAGTATTTCCTCTATCGATGGGAGGTTCTTCCTCAGGGAAGTATACCATGTAACATTTCTACATTCACATACTCTTGCTCACAAAAAGACAATGATAATTGCACAATCATAGATGAAGAAAATGATTATACAAGTCAGGAGTGCTACAAATGAGTGATAGAATGAGCTAGCATTCCACTGATGAAATAGGACAGAATCAACACAAGAAGTATCAATCATCAAGATCATATAGTAGGGATAAACAACTTTCTCCAAGAGAAATGCAACATACTCAGACCAAAAGACTATAGCCAAGCTACTCAATCACTCTATAATGCTAATAGCCAACTCCACTGAGAGGCCCATGCCCCATATAATCACCATAGAGTGATCCCTGATAGTAAGCAAGTGGCAACAAAATGCAAAGTGGTTAAGAAAATGGTGTTGGATCCTAATGTCGATCCCCATGCCACAAAGAATGGCGCCTCCTAAATGCCAGAATCTCATTATATAGACTCCAAGAGGCCAGAAGGGGCCTTGCCGATTCCCAATGTTCACTGAATATGTGCCAAAGTGGTTGCTCAAAATTGAAGGGTGAGGCTAAATTTGGCTCTGGTAGCCAACCTTAATTAGGTTCCTCAAATTGGCTTCTGTAAATACTAGGGCTTGGCAGCTTACATTGACTCTTGCTTTGACACTTTGTTAAAGAATGTTTTTTGCCCGTAAATATATGGTAGTGTAAGGAATTGAACTCACATCCTCTTTTTTTAGGAATGTGATGGGCTAACCACTTGCCTCAAAAGCCATGGTTGAGGATTACTTCCTAATCCTATCTCTTAGGGTGTAGTTCAACCATCTCCTATCTGTGAAGAGTGTGGTTCAACCATCTCCTACGTATCACTTTATTACATTCTCCCCCCCTCCAAAAATATTTTGGTCCTCCAAATTAGAGCTATATAACTATTGTAGGCAACCCCTGAGCCTCATGTTCTAAAACTGAAAGAACATGGTCATGTTCTATAGCTAGAAGAACATGTCTCAACTCTGTGGTGGCATCTCTGCCCAAATGATTCAAAACACTATCTAACTTTGCACTTTAATAAACTGGTCAAAGTACGAAGTAGTGAATGAATAGTAATGGTGGATATGAAACATCCCTGACCAATTCACAAGTTTTACTAGGTGCAATCTAGGCACAAACATGTGAATTGTGTGGATTCAAATTACTAGTCCATTTCTGGGCATGACTAGTGCATGGACTTAGTAACAAAGGCAGGATTCTTATCCCTTGCGAGACTTTGAGAACTCTTGATTCACTTGAATTGGATTTGGAGAAATTGAAGTTCAGTTGTCCCAAACATCTAACTTGGATGTTTGTATAATATTTTACTCGTATCCAACAATTATATGATTTTTTTCACCTGACTAGAGGACTACTTTGTCCTAATGAGTTTAAAAGTCCTATGTAAACTATACTAGAAAGTTTACTATTTACTTTGAGTCAACCGTACTATAACTTGACCAATTCAAATTCAAAATCAAAATTGTCCAACTTAGGGCACTTTTCTCAAAGACTTGTGTTATAAGTTCTTGGGATTTGTCAATCTGAAATTCAATTTCTAACTTCTCTATTCTAGAGTATACTGGACTCTAGAAATTATTTATGCTTGATGCAAACTTAATAAGTCAACTAAGACTTTTTATCTTTTGATGATTGAAAAGTTTCTTGTACAAAACATCTATCTAGGATGTTTAATTTAGTTATCTGGTTCTAACTGGATAGCCCTCCACTTTTATGAAAAGAATCACATACCATATCTGAGGTAAATCCAAAAGATTCGGCACACAAAAAGAAAGAACTAAAACTTTGTACAACCAATTCAAACTTCGGAGATATGTGAACTTGCTATGAGTCAAAATCTAGATGACTCAAGAATTTAGCTTCTCAAAGATCTATTTCGATATGGTATTGAAGCATTTTTTCTATCTTTAAGAGAAATAAGCTAGATTCTCAAAAAGATTCAAAGAAAATAAAAAACATAATCCAACAACAAGATACTAGTGTGGTAACCAACATCAGTGTGTCGACCTACTGAGGTTTTGTTGATAAGTTGTGTATTCAAATAATGCTTCACTTGGAACCAAGTTCAGATCATATTCAGTCTTTGTGAATCCTTACTTAGATTGCAATTCTTGTGCATTTCTTTGAGTCAAAAGAGTGAATTTAACAAGTTAGACTAGGAACTTGGTGCTTGAATTATTCGATCGAATCCTTGGTTGAAAAGATCAACTCAAAGTCAAAGTCCAACTTTTTCAAAAATTTATGAAATATTTCCGAATTAACAATACTTTATCTTTAAGTGTTTCAAGAAGATCTTGGAAGTTATTTACTTCATATCTTCTGTTTCCTTGAGCTTGAAATTATCTTGAAATATCTTGAGATACTACTTTTATCCTCCTTGAATTTAAACTCCTTCTTTGAAGTTTTAATTCCCTTGAAGATCAAAGCTAAGTTCAAGATCCAATCTAGGACTAAAAGATAATTATCAGCCATGGTTGGATATCCCATACCATCTTTCCTATATCATTTGAATATAGAATCTAGTGTCCCATACCACCCTATTTTATATTCACATTAATGTGTGGGTGATACTTATCCTAAAGTCTAAACATCTCTTGATAGAGTACCTTCTTTCTTCAATTCTTTACAAGAATTTTGAAGTTTCAGGCATTACCTCTAACTAGATTTTCTAGGTTTTGATCCCTTCACATGATCGTTTCACGATCTTGTTTTTTACTTTGGGAACTTGAAAACCTTTTGATGGAAAATTTATTCCATGCGAGAGCTTTTACACAATCAAAAAACCTTGCTAATGCAAGGTATCTTACTCAAAATGATTACTCATGCTCTCAGTGCCAATGCCTTCAAGATAGACTATTTGTTGCAGTCACTAGGCATGCACACAGAGACCATAGTTCACTCTTGGATCAATTTGTGTTAGAATATGTAGCATTTAGAGATAAACTTTGATCCAAGTTTAGAATACAATGGTAAATTATAGAAATCTATGAGGTAGATATGGCTTCTCAAAGTCTAAAGAAATTACTCAAGCAAGTAGGGAGCTTGCTAGTCAAGGGGTCTAGTAGCATATTCAAATCATATGAGATCTTACACACATGGGATCGTACCAATTCTAAGTATATTGTTTGTATATATAATTTTGAGAAGATTCCCTAGATAATAGGAGTGTGTTTCCTAAATTATAGGCTTTGTCACACCTAAGTATGATAGGTGGTAATTGACTATTATGAAGAGGTATTCAAAATCAAATTTGAACATGAGGTTTTCTGGTTGAATCTTTTCTTTATATTGGTGCAAGTGGCATCCATCCAAGTTGTCCAAAAGTTCTAAGGTTGGAGCTTGAGTTTCAGTAGTCCTCACACATGATAATGTTGTAGAACTTTTCACAAAGGCTCTTCCAAGAGAGAAGCTTGATGATTTCTGTGAAGTGCTCGGCTTACTTCCTTTTGTGGATTGATTTTTTTACACATAGCTTAGCACTCCTTATAAATGAGCACCAGCTCTTTGTTCACTCCATCACTCCCAAGGGGGATTTGTTAATATATTTTCGTAGTGATGTGTGTGAGCATACTTAGGATTGTCGAGCAATTCTGTTTCTCTTAAGGATATTTTTTGGGGGGATTGTATATAGTCCTATAACTCTAATGGTAAAATTATCTTTGATCATTCTCTTGGTTGTATATTTTATATTGTGTTGTGCTCCAAGCTTCTTTTTCTTCCTTATGTTGCTTGTGCGCTTCTAGAGACCTCAAGATCCATCAACACGTGACCTAATGATTGGACTCAATATCGTTTTCAATTCTCAAAAGAGGCATTGCGATGATGGAACTAGGTTGAACACTTCAATCTTGAAGCTTGAGGTGGAATGTTGCAAATCATACTCCAAGATTAGGAGCTTATGAACCAAGGGAATTAAGAGACTTGAGACCTCATAAAGGAAGGAGTGATAAATAATTCTTTTGTTTAAAATTTGAAGTTAAATCCCCACAATTATCCTACCCAATATACCTATTACACTAACTTGTGATGGATCCTAAAATGTAGGAAACATTTAAGCTACCTTTCAAGGAATCTACGCAACTTGTATGTACACTACAATAACCTTCCATTTTCATGATCAAGCATGTGCAAGTCATTAGAAAAAGTGAAAAGCATAGAATCCCCTAGAAACGCTAGCCCCTTGCGTGTTTGAGTGATTGCTTTCATATAGAACTAGCCATGTCTACGTATGTCGTTTGATAGTCAACTAGTTTATTAGACCTGTAGTGACGTTAGGGTTTTTTTCTTCATATGTTACTTATTTTCTATATTATTTTAGTCGTTGGAAAATTATAGGTTTTTTCTAACGTAGCCCAAAGGCTCTAGACTCAACTCTACATATTTTCAGAGAATTGGTGTCTGGAATGACTAAATGTCACTATGTGGTCTCAAGGTGCAGATAATTGATAGTCTATTTTGGTGCACGTTTTTCCCATGAAAGTATTTTAACCAAAAAAATAGCAATTGGAAGATGATTTGGTCAATGTTTGAGTCTAAAATCTCTTTGGTCCATTTTTTTAGGAACCATGGAAAATTGAAAGTTTGAGTGCTTAGAGGTCAAGTAGAGTTGTACCTATGAGGCCAATCATGATTCACAGATGCTAGGGAAGTTTTGCATTCTATGTTTTAAAGGATCCCCTACCTATGTGTAGAGACCCAAGCGTGCTACCTCCATTGAGATTTCCCATGTTGACATGAAGAGGGACTTGAGGCCAGACATGTGCTAAACCCCAATGGCTCTATTGTATACATTGAGACTATGGTGATGTATCATGAAGGTCCGGAGAGCTCTCCTCATAGTATCTAAGAATGAGTCATCTACAAAAGGAGTAAATATTAAATAAAAATTTAATATAACAATTTAGCTTTTATTATATATATCCGATTTAAACGTTTTCTTTTCCAGAAATGTAGCCATCAATAAGTACATCATAAAGAATATTTCATTGATCCATTACAAGAGGATTTTATTTTTATTTAATCCATAAATGATTTTTTCAAGAGATGCAAAAGCTACTTAACCTTCGATACGATAACGCACAAAACGTTCTTAATAGACAAAAAGAGTGAGAGAAAAAGAGACGATGAATGACACATATAACCGGGCCTTTAAAGACATACCAAAGGATGGATCTATCCATGGGGCAATAAATGATAAGTATTAGAAAGAGAGATAGAGGGAGAAGGAGAGAGAGACCGATGATGCATGATATATATATATATATATATATATATATATATATATATATATATATATATATATATATATATATATATGTGTGTGTGTGTGTGTGTGTGTATGTATATATAGATGTGTATATTTATGTATGTGTGTGCGTGTGTGCCCATGATGATTGAAGCCAAACGAGTGAAGAAGCGACCCTATGCCTATAATGAGACATCCTCCAAGACGTTAAAGAAATAGATTGATACGTTGTTAGAAGACGGCTTTATATATGAAAATAGAACACATAGAGTGGGTCTCACCCATAATGTGCATACCCATAAACAATGGAAAATTACGCGTAGATATCGACCTAAACAAAGTAATTAAGTAACTCCATCATTGAGGATAGTTATCTATTCTCTGTAATTGATCATATGCTCGAATGGATGTTAGACTGAAAGGCTTTTAAGATGAATTTGCAAGATACAATTAAGTATAAATCTTTCCTAGAGAACACATAAAACAACTTTTGTTATGGAATGAGATGTTTATGTATTTAACATAATCCCTTTGGTCTCGGACATGCACGAGCCACAATTTAGTGTTTTATCTATCATGTCTTCGAAGAATTCTAGACGGAATGCCTGGAGGTGTAGGTAGACAACTTGTGTGTGCATTCTAAGGTGCGAGGCCTGAGTATATGTAATCTAAGAAGATTGTTAGACAAATGTGATGTTTATAAAGTGTACCTAAGCCGTGTAAAATGTGTGTTCATGATATTTCAAGGGAAATACTTTGGACATAACACTTCAAAGCATGTAATATCTACTAACGAGTGAAAATCAAGGTCCTATAAGACTTACCTAGGACAAAGATAGAAAATCAGGTGCATGCTTGCATGGGCCATCGTGTCTAACAAGAATTTCCTTCACGTGTTTTCCATGACCATTAAGCCTCTTCCTACACTTGGATAAACTATTTTAAATGGAACAGAGATTGTGAAAATAAATCTAAGGAACTTAAAAAAAGATTAAAGCCACCGCCACTAGTTAAAAAAATATTTTTTGATGTGCATTGGATGCATCCAACTACGATATTGGATATATATTATCCCTATAAGTTGACGAAGGAAGGTAAACGCCCCTAAAGCTACAAGATTCGGCAATCACGTACTGCTGAATCTGATTCCACCAACACAAAATAGGAAAGGCCATAGCATGTTTTGTACGATAAAAACAAAAAAAAAAAAATCTATTTTCTAATAAATTTTAGACAATAGATAGGAGTATGATTTTGAAGCTCTTTTTCAAGAAGGCCATGACACATATGAGGGAAGAATATCTTCCTAGACTCATCCCTATTGAATAAACAAGTGGCATCAATGAGGACATTCATGACGCATACTACTTAATGTTGTAATAATTCCTAAGTGGGCATATCAATCCACATGTTTTAATGTCACATTAGATATCTAAACAAGCCCTACAATTCTCGATCGATGCAGGTTGTTTCTACCATCAAGGCGTATTCTAATATTGTGTGGATGATGATGGACACCGAATTCCAATGGAAAGAGTGAAAAAACATGTCATAGGGTTCCACGAAATAAGCTCACATACCTTGGAAAATCTAAAACAACATGGATTCTATTGGCCATCCATTGGAAAAATATGTTTTCACAATATGTTTCCATGAATCAATATACTTATCTCTGTTAGAAGCAACCCACTCAGATGTGGCTACGGATACGTTTCTACATATAAGAACATTGGAATTCTAATATTTTCTGGTTGATTGTGGCGAAAAATGAGAGTTGATTCTAAAAGATACATAAGACATTCTGATGTGTGCCAAAGGACCCAAAACCCATTGAGAGAAAATGAGATCCCATTATGACATGTGATGGGAGGAAGGGTCTTTGCAGATTGCGACATAGACTTCATTGGTTCAATACATCCCATGAACGGTGCACTCATGTTGAACATATTATTATATTATTATAGCAACCGATTCTTTGACAAAGTAGGTTGAGTCCACAATAATGACTCTAAATGATGCTCACAAGACCTATTAGTTCTGGTTTGAGCAATTTTTCATGCGTTTGTCTTCCAAGTGAGATTTCTAGTGATATACGAACTCATTTCCTTAATTAATAAAGTGATTAAATATCTACTTGCGGAAGTTATCATCACACATACAATCGGGAATCAAAGAGCTCAAACAAATTGCTATTCACAATACTAATACAATTTGCTGCACATCTGAGTATAGTTTGCTACTCCACAACTTTTATCCCACGAACATCCATTACTTTTTCTTTTTCAAGTGCTCGTGGTTGAATTCTTTTATACATGCACACCAATTTGGCTCTTTGAGAGTCATATAAGAGCCGAAGCTTAAATTCGTATTAGACCACATCAAAAGCCGGACCATCTCAAGCATCATCGGGCAATCCATGAAGTGCGTGTTTGAATGTCAATGTACGGTATGAAATCTCAAACGATCATTAACCGCAGTATGGCACAAATGATCTTAAGGTTGCGAACTTCAGAAGGCCATTTGATTTTTTGGCGATCGTAGTGGAAGAAAATAAACACCATTCATCCTGCGAATGACTTCTCAAGTCAAGTTATACATTTCCACTTATAATCTATGTAACTAATTGTATATAAACCAAAAAATTCTTTACATTGTCCGGAAAACCTTACGATTACGCATAACGAATCTAAATTCTTTTTGTCGGAGTGCTTTGATTTACAAATAGCAAGGAACAAAAGAAAATATCTTACATGCTTTAGGGGAATTCATCATATATTTGCAGTTTGAAGCATTGTCTCGAGCTCTTTGAACTCATTAGGGCCAAATTTTTCATATTTCTCGGAAACAAACATCAGGATATGACCAGGCCCCCTCTCAATTTTCTTGCTTACGGATGTAAAAGAAGAGAAAACGAGAAATATTACATGTCCAGAGGTGTATAGGGGCGAAAAAAATGTTAAAAATGATCTTTACCTATCCTAAAGCACTATGTTTAAATGGAATTATAGAGCATATGGGGAGCCTAGGTACAAGTCATTCTTTGCCGTCTAAATGCCTGACTTCAAAAGATCTCGGGGTCTATCATTAGTACAAAAAGTAGTCCACGATGAGCACCTAAAGCATGTGATATCCATTGGAAATGATTAAAAGAGTTTGTTTGCGGATTGATGATAAAAAAAGCTTTGCACATATTCCGAGACAGAAAATGACACAGGGAGTCCTAAATTTCTAAGGTTTAAGGAGGGGAGAGAAGATTCAGCATACCATTTTCCAATCCAGTGGGATAAGATGCTAATGTGAATAAATATGAACGGTTTTTTTTTTTTTTTTCAAATAAAGGAAGTTCGGCCTTAGCCTAATCTCCCGGACTTTAATTATATTAAAGAGAGAAAGTTACAAGTGAATGGGACTAGTGCCCATGGGACCCCCCAAATCCCACAACGCAGGGGAGGAGTATGGCAAGCTACAGGGCATTACAAATGAGGCGGATAACATTACCATCACCCTCATGTGGGACCCATTTGGGTTTCAACTTGTTGTTTTCGAGGAGATAACTACAGTGATGTCTAAACGGAGGTGATCTTTTGACTCGGGAGATTCTTTTACCAAGGAGAAACAAGGATTTCTCGATCGACCATTCCTTAGGAGTTTGGCCGAAATTGACGGTACAGCGCTCTCTCCAAATCTTCCAGAGAGCCTCACCTCTGATGGCATTCCATAGCCTCGATGAGCATCCGATCGCCTCACCCAGCATCACTTGTTGCCAGTTGATTTGACTCGTTAGTCTCAAAACCCGACGTGATGCCAGATAACACGGGACTTGGGGCAGTCAAAGAACAGGTGGGCTAAATCTTCGATTTTATTTTCAACAGGAAGCAACCGCTTTATGGGAAGGTGCCATCATGTTAGTGATTGTTTATTGACCAGATCATACAATGATTTGCTATGTCGCTATTCTCTGTAATAACCTCAAAGCAACAAGAAACAATGGGCGAGGAAAACTGACTGGCGTTATTCTCGATCTGCAATTTGCATGGCGTCCTCATTTAGACGAATATTAAATCTCGCGTTTAGCAGAACACTTTGATCAAGAAGCTCAAATCCTTCAATTCTACTGGTTTCTGCTTCCCGGTAGTCATATGCAGACAATCGCATCATCTTGTTTTTTGCAAAGTCTTGTTTTTTATAATCATATTACCGCGACCAGAACCTACGAGTTTCTTCTAATTCACGGTAACTCAGAATCAGATGTTTTATTAAGCATGAGTTTGTCGATGTCATCATCTTCTATTTCACGGTAACTGAGAATCTGATCTTTTATTAAGTATCAGTTTGTCCTGTCATCATCTTTATCATTGTCCTGTCATCATCTTTATCATTACTGATCTTTTATTAAGTATCAGTTTGTCCTGTCATCATCTTTATCATTGTCCTGTCATCATCTTTATCATTACTGATTGCATACATTTGTCAATTTGTTTATTTATTTCTGATCCTCGATGTTTTTGCGGAACAGGTGGAACGGATGGCTATTGCCCAATCGAAATTCTGGAGTAGAGATTTATAGCTGGATATGCAAAGGCATCTGTTGCACAGCGCACCATTATGGAATGACGTTCGTAACAAAAAATAATATTTACTGTCTTTCCGGATTTTCTGCTCTACACAGGTACCCTAGAATCCATGGTATTAGACATTTTATTTGAGGATACGTGTATGTCATGTCATCGTCTATCATCCGTACTAAAGGCATAAATTCGATAATCTGTTGTTTGTCATTGCTGACTGCATAAATCAGTCAATCCATTTCTTATTCCGACTCCTTACTATTTTCGCGGAATTGAAGGAGCGCAATGCGCATGGCTTCTCGTCCGAAAGAAATCCACGAGTGGAGAATCGAGATTTCTTATTGGAGATGCAACGGAGTTCTTGTTTTACAGAACGCAATATGTCGCCGATGGGGCCAACAGATCGGTTAACTTGTAAAGACGTCACAAAATTGGAGTGTCTTTTGTGTTGCAAGGTTTCCCGCGTTCCGCTGTACCTCGTTTACTGTGTATCTTTTGTCATATCCACGACAATATATTACTTGGTTCAACAGCGTGCTCGTCTAACAGTATAAAGTCACTCAGATGGCGCCAACAGCTTTCTTGAGGTGCATCAATACCAAATACGTGATGGAACTTGTAACTGTGCAGCGTTATCCGTTCGACATGATGTCGTTTTCTGTGTCCCCTCCCATGCTCATGAAATCCTGTAATTTGATATCCACATTGTTTTCCTTTCTTCTAAACAGAAACTTCTTCACGTTTAAGATTAAGAGCATAGAAAGAGCATTTTACCTGCATTTAGTTACATAAGAAAGTCGAAGTCTCACTCATTCACCACCGTTGTTTCAATTATTAAAATCATTAAAAGTTCTCAGTTTTCTCAACCGAGAAAACGATCACAGACGAATGGCTTGTCGCCGACGCGTTTAAATAACGTTGGAATCTGTCCGATAATATTTGTCTATCTCATTCGTGTTCCCAATACCAATATTATATCTCAAGAAAATATTTAGTAAAAAGCACAGTGTGCACACGCTCATATTTTACGTGAATAGGCATATTATAAAGCATTGAACAGTAATGCACCTCCTTTGAGAAGTGATTAGATTAAATACAGTACCACAATGCCCTTTCCACAAGTCTGATAACACCTTCTCATAATAACCAGTCTAAGATTAGCATTCTTTCGAAGAGGAAATCGAGCATTTATAATATTATCGACTTATGTTTGATCATGTCAAGCAGGATTAATCTCTCTGACTTAATAATAATTGCCTTAAGATTAGCATTCTTTCCAAGAGAATATCGAGCATTTATAATATAATCGACTTATGTTTAATCATGTGAAACAGGACTAGTCTCTCTGAATTAATTAATAACGGATTGCCTTTCAATAGTGATGAGATTATGTACGCTCCGACGTAACCTTCCCGAGAACGCGATAATATTCTTTGCTAATTAGTCAGCGGAATGTGACCATTCTTTGTCAATATTATATGATGCTTCTTAAATATTCCGTGTTTGTGCCTAATTGTGTAAAGCAGCCTTAAATCTTACAGACGAAAAATATGGTATTTCCGCGAAGCCGTAATCTATTTCAAAAATCAAAGACTTTGTTATGTGGAACCCGTGAAGCTCTCGAGAAATTCTCTGCACATGGTCCGGTTGTCACCAATGAGCTTGGATAATCCACAAGCCATAAGTACAGCCAGATGACTTTTGGCCGCCATTGAATCACCATTCAATCTGTTACAAATGTTGAACTGTTTCGCTTTCGAGAATCGAGATATCCTTTGCGCACAGGCTGGTTATGGCATAAAGAAAATGGATAGCCCACAAACATAGCCCGATGGAGACTCTTTTACAGAAGTCAGCACATTATCAGTATTGCTTTCTTGAGAAGCGAACTCACACTTCCCATGTGATGTGCGCAACTTGCAAATAGAAGAAGATCCCGTTGCCGCGAGTCTACGCGTAGACGAAAAAATAAAACGACCATGAAAAGCCTTTTAGCGCTGTTTTCATTTACGTTATAACCATAGAAAATCCTCATTAGCGGTGCCGCATGTTTTATTCCGCGCGCTCACAGGCTGGTGCCTTCTTCTTCCCGATAAAGGAACCCGTCTTTCAAACTCTTCGCATCATCCGCGAGCACGCCTTGCTCGTGCTCGCATCCCAAGACGAAGGAAAGCTACAGGTTTATGGAAAAACATACAAAATGCAAAGACGTGCTGCGAGGTCTATAGCTTGGAGACTTGTCGTGATGGGCTCCGCTTGCGGGAAGTCCTCATTATCAATACCGAAAATCTTGAAAAATTGGACGGCACTGGGTTTGCGCCTTGGTAACGCAGTATCCTTTTTCTTTGCGCCTCCTCTATCTGGTCCGGGGTTCTGCTAGCCTTTTCAAAGTTTCGCCATCCCCAACACTCACAGAACATGGCATGGATTGGACACAGAATATAAAATACGGAAGTGGGCTATTAGCGGCAAATATTTGTCTTCTCGAGCCTCCCTCATGATTTTCATGAAGGTCAATGCAGCCGATAAGATGGTTTCCTTTTCGCACAGAAAGAATTTCGATTCAATTCTCAGATTGTTTTTTCCTTCTTTCTTGGGAAGTTCAATCTTCTACTTACTCTTTCATTGGCTTGAATTCTGAAAAAGCACACAGGAGACTCTTATCCTTCAGCTCTACCGACTAATGTCAGACTCATCTACGCGTTCCGAATGCATAGCTTGTCTGCGCAAGCCTTTACGATTGACAATATAAAGTGGTTTTCTTTCTTTCTCCGCAAAGAAAGAAAATTCAGTTTTGCTGTATAAACTCCAGAATTCTAAACACAAATTCTCATATTAAAAAAATAAGGGTTATTGTCCAAATTATGAATGCAGCTTCCCTAATAGCTTCATTATCTCCTGTCTATATAGTTTTGTCATCTCTTGTGTTACGACTGTAAGAGCAATTTCACGTATTTTGTCCATTTCGAGAATCCATGGAATCCAAGCACATGAGCTTATTGTAAGATAAGACATCAGGTCTGTTACAAAACGTGGCTGATATTTTGTGCTCATATAATATGGAGCACTTTTTAAGTAGGATTTGGCATCTTCTAGAAGCAACCAACAGCTTTCCTCTCTCAGAAGTTCTTGTAATGAAGTTATTATTCTTTCTCTGCTTAATTTTATCATTCCAAGCTGACCATTATAAATTCTTACTTTTTAAGTGTATGCTTTATCAAGAAAATTCACGAAGCTTTGAGAAAATCGATCCTCTCTTGTTTGGAAAACCTGATTTTTTGGTACAGGCATTATTTGTAACGTTTTGCAAATAGTTTAAGTGATGAGTTAATAAAACATCGAAGACACAAGACAACGCCATAAGAAAGCTTATATGCAGATTAACCACATAAATTTCTTTTGAAAATAGTAAGAAGAAGTTCTACCATGGATTTTACTCTTAATTTTGAGGGCATCATATTCAAATAGAATCCTAAAAATGGTTGAGTTGAAAGCTTTTGACTGCAGCAAATCAACAAGAAATTCTGCACTTTAGATCTTATCGCAACTAGCTCTACGCTAGTGAGCGTAATTTTTTGTCTACATAAAGGTCATCAATTAAACTCCGTGACTCAATCCTAACATGATAACTAGAGTTTCAAGAAGAAGAGATACTAAAAAAATATGCGATAGCTCCTAACCTTTAAGCACAGACAACATTTATCTTCCATCTAACATTGAGGCTTAGTCCAAGCTTAGTGGATTGTGATGGCTATTATCACTTAAATTGGATCTACACAGACTTATAGTTTAATGTCACAAAATGGACTTATCATACCCGACAAAGTGTCTTACAAATAGATACATGAATATCTTTATGGTGTTGAGAAGTTCCATGCTCCACCTGTTTGTGCAAAGCTAGAAGCATTCTCATGCAAGCACATATATCCAACATGCAAGGGAATTCTCCCAAAATCCATATAAGCAAGGCCTCCCTTCACTCCACATAAGCCATTCCACTCTAGCTCATTGCAAAGAGTGTGCTTCCTCTCCTCATGGAGTCTCCATGCTCATAGAGCATACTTTGTAAGTTCATTTCTATTTATTTCATTAATCATGTTTGGGTATCTTTTGTTCCTTCCTCCTTAGCTTGTTAGATGTGTGCATGTGAGTAGAGTAGGAGTAGTCCTTTTTCATTTCAACATGGTATCAGAGTATAGGTTCATTTTTTGTTATGTTTTTTTTTCTTATCTTCATCATTAGAATGTCTTTCTTAATCCCTCCCTCCCTCCCTCCCTTCCTCCCATATTTTCTTCAATAAGAGTGCGTCTAAGCACTATTTTTATTCCTTGTTTACTAGTCATCTTTTCAATGCTTTAGAGTTTCAAGTTTCTGTTGTGGTTCCCAATCATACCTTTTCCATTACTTTTTAACATGCATTTCCATTACTTGTGAGATTTGGGCAACCTGCACGAAGAGAAAAAGGTACACATTTCTGGAGGTCAGAATTGTGTGAGCAATAACTCAACATATCGCACTTCAGCAAGTGAAGTCAATTAAGGATACATCACTGCCACATCGTGGATTCATTATCCTGCCAGGTCAGCGTGGTATCTGATACCCTCACTCAGAAAGTGATCTGATAGAGAAAGATCTCAAAATAAAGCGCAAGAGCATCAAAATGCACAGAAGATTTCTCGTGGAGAGAATGAAGAGGGACGACATGTAATTCAAAAGGAAGAGGGAGACGTTAAACATGGTTTTCGTAATATACCGACAGATAATCACAATCTGACTTTGCCTCCTTGCGATGTTGTAGATGAAATGGTCAAGAATCACTTTAGCAGAAATCTACTGCACTGGCGATGAGTATGGTAATGAAAGAACTCAGCACCCACAACAACAAATCACAGAGATGCTCATTCCTTTCTCTTCTCAGCAAATTGAATGCCACCTTCATGAGACTGGGCAACAGAAGCACAACCAAACACTTTCGGTGGGCAGTAGCAATGACGAAGAACCAAAGATAACCTGAGTTACCTGACGTAGGAGTAGTAGTACCTTTGGAAATCGAGCACAAGCAACCTAGGTATGCATGCAAAGGGCTTTCTCACATTTTATTGTGTTTCTCATCGTGTCTGAATCTGTATGTGCATCACTGGATTGCATGGAGAGAGAGAGAGATGAAATGCAGCACTAATTGATCAGTATGTGAGATAGAGAGTGAGGTAGCATGATTCAGAACGCACATATGGTTTGCACACAGAAAATCCCAACCTCTCGCTTTGTGATTAGCGAGATATCATAGCTTCAATTACTGGAAAAGAAACTAAACTTCTGGCCTATCTTGTTGGCTTGAAAATAGATGCATTCAGCTCCTAGTATAAAGAAAGCGAAGGAGAAAGCTCTCAGCCCCGCGCAATCAGCCTCTCATGCATTTTTCACCGTGAAATGGCCTTCACAGGCTTTTCAAATCAAGCATTCTCATGCGTTGCCATGAGTTATGTATGGCAACTCGAAGGACTCTCTACATACGTGCAAGATATTCTGCCTCAATGTGGAGGGCATCGACTCTCATTGTCAATACAAAAGAAGGAGATACATGTGCCATCTTTTGCTTTTGTGCATTAGCAACAATCCCTGAGTAAGCATTTAAGACCTCGTAAGGGGAGCTCAAGGATGAACCAGACAGAGGAGATTGAGCTGCTGCGGATTTCGAAAGAGAGAAAGGGAATGGCAAAGCGCTGTTACACATTCAAATCTACCTATAGTTGACGAGATCCTCAGCGAATCAGAGTAATTGAGACTCCAAAGTTTTATACAATGGAGGCTTCTCTAATGTCTGTATGCAGATAAATGTGTGGCATTCGGCTGCATGAAGTGAACAGATCTGGAAGCTTTTAGAAGACGCCCCAATTCAATGAACTCCGCTAGAAATGAGGTGGCATGGAGTTCGATATATTTCTGCAAAACTTGATGGAAGACGTGCATGTACTGACCTGTGGGCGGGCTCAGCAAGTAATACATAACCGAACGTAGCTAGATTTGGAATATTTTGACGTGTGGGACAAATGATCTACCATAAATTTAGCCATAAATTGCAAAGGTTTTATGCGCTCATGGGTACAGAGGACATAATCACTTATGTACACTTACACATATCTTTCTTTTGGAGATCACGGTACACAAGGTCTTTGCAAAAATGTTTTTTTTTTCAATCATGATACAAAACGGCCTTAGATATCCCCGCCAAATTTGATAGTGAGGTTGAGAAAAATCCAACAGTTCATATAGAGACGTGGACATTTGAATCCTCTTCTATTTGCTGGAAATAGATAGTAATTAAGACCTTCTACAAGCTCATGGGCTTCACACTACAATATTTTTCCTCAAATGTAACGTGAATGCAACTTGATATGCAATGATGTCTTTGTACAACTCATCTACAAGTATATTACGACTTTCTGTAAGGGATTAGACACCACCATGTGTAAACATGGTAGGACCTTCCCAAAGGCATCATGTCTTGAAGCTATGTATACCCCAAAATGAAAATGTACTAGCTCTCCCAAGAGTTAATCTCATCAAGCTCCAAATCATCACTCAAGCCCCATGTAAAGGGACTAGACACTGCTCTTTAAAAGAGTAAGACCTTCCCTATGGCTTGAACAAATGACACTTAAAGTCCACTACAAGGCCATGAAGCTCACAAGACAAAGGCTACACCAACAACAAAAGACCCAAGAAAAGAAAAATGCTCAAAAGGTGGAAAATGGTTCCATAAGCACTACCTACCCCATGTTGTAAACCCTTAGTACATGTCTAGGGATCCCATATGTCCCTAGATCCCATTAAACACCACTTGGATCCCAAATGTCCAGCTATATTTCTTGGGATTCCATATGTCCCAAGATCCTAAGGATACCATATGTCCCACGGATTCCATATGTCCAAGTTATGTCTAAGGATCCTATATGTCCTTAGATCATAAAAACCAAATGGACTAAGTGATCCGATATGTCACTAGTACCCCACATTAAAACAAAAGGGTCATCACATGGAGGGGGGGTGTTGAGAAGTTCCATGCTCTACCATTTTGTCCAAAGCTAGAATCATTCTCATGCAAGCACATATATCTCACATGCAAGGGAATTATCCCAAACTCCATATAAGCAAGGCCTCCCTTCACTCCACATAAGGTATTCCACTCTAGCTCATTGTCAAGAGTGTGCTTCCTCTCCTCATAGAGTCTCCATGCTCATAGAACATACTTTGTAAGTTCATTTCTATTTATTTCATTAATCATGTTTTGTTATCTTTTGTTCCTTCCTCCTTAGCTTGTTAAATGTGTGCGTGTGAGTAGAGTAGGGGTAGTCCTTTTTCATTTCAACATATGGTACCTTGAAATATGACATGGATAAATTGGAAAGTTTTACAAATTGACCCAAGCTATATGAAAGGACATGTGAGTACAAGAACACGAAAGATTCATGAGTAGAGAGAGAGAGAATGAGATACTTAAGAATAGTGAATGATGAAAGAACCTTATTCCGTAGGTGGAAAGATAAGAAAGAAGGATGAATCTTCTTAACTTCGCTGGAATAACTCATAAAATTACTTTACTATGCAAGAGACTCATAAAACGTACCCAAAAATCTCTTTTCTTTATATGTTGACAACTTTGGGTTCATTGATTTGAATATAATCTTAAAGTCTTCATAAAATATATTAAACCCCGTACTGCTTTTATTTGAATTGATTTAAGTTGCTTAAAGTCATTGAAATAGACATCATCTAGCCTAGAACTGTTGGAAAATTATTTCCAAACGGATTCACATGTCCTTCATCTTTGCATTAAGGTTTAATTCTTCCAACAGTACAATGAAGATCTAGTCCTTTTAATAGTCTACGCTACTTATCTGAAATTCCTCAAATTTCTAGCTTTCAAGGACTTCTTCATCGTATGAAACTTCGTTTTTGGATTCTCATATCATTTATTTGAACCCCCCCCCCCCCCCCCCCCCCCCTTTCCGATGATAGTTTTACAAGACAAGTGGTGGATTTCAACGTAATTTCTTAGGGCTGTGTTTGGGCACTCATCTTCCAACCAATATATAGATCTTGCCTTGTCCCCATCTCTTGGAGGAAAGAAACGTTCCTTGCTCGGGGGACTAACCAAAGCCAAAATAAATTAGTTTGATGCGTCGTTGCATATTCATGACGTTCAGATGAATAGTGAGATCCTATGTTCGATTAAAGATGGTGGTTAGTTAAGGGCCATATATCGGTTAGGAGGTGAGTCCCATGCATATCATTCGATTAAAGATGGTGGTTAGAAAGGGCCATATATTGGTTAGAAGGTGATTCCCATGCATATCATTCGATCAAATTTAATATTTCCTCAATCGCATATGTCAGATTAATTAAATTGATGGCGACTTATAGAGTTTTCATGGTGCATTTAAATATGTTCATGGTCTCCACTACCTCAGTGCATGTAGAAATTCAATAAGCACCGCAATTGCATAAATTAAGTTAGGTCTAATTATGGTAGCATAAGAAAGACATATCGAAATGCTTGTATCAATGGTGATCTTCTCCACTAGCGCTCCTTGAAGTAGTTTATGATTCACATTTAGATGAGTGGATCATGAGATTAGCTTCCATCCAAACATGGTAAATCTATAAAGTAAATCACATAGATATTTTTGGTGAATCAAATTAATTAGAACTTCTTGCAGATATATATATATATAACATCTATCATGTCAAGGAGTATATAGTGGACTAGTAATTGCCTAAAAAACAATGGGATTCTGCTTTTAGGCTAGAATAAATGCGTTCATACCAATAGAAAAACAAAAATCTCATTCTTATTTTTCAGATCAATATGTAGGAAGGAATAGCCAATGATGTTGAAGCCTTTTGGTTTAAGGAGTGGTAACAAACCAAGTTAATATAAAAATAAATCTATAACCTAACGAAACCAAATCCAATTGATGAGTTCATGTATACAAATAAAAAACTAAAATAACCTAATCAAACCAAACCCAATTGGTGAATTCATGTATAGAAAGAAGAACAAGGGAATGTTTTCTATCATAAAGGGATGCAGATAAAGCATACATGTCTTCTTATCATGATTGTTTTTCCTCCTACTATCCATCAAGACTATAAACTTCTAGAGGAGGATATGAACGTAGAAGTGATCTTAGTTGCAATAGATCCCCTTCATAAAAGGCACCCTCTAGAGCTTGATCGCTGCATTAAATAAAGGTAGAAAGACAAGTGCAATGACTTCACAAAGGGCATTGTAAGACCATAATCTTTTTCTATGGTAGAAGGGACCATCGCCTCCACAAAAACTTAACTAACTACAAAGAGCATGCAAGGGAGAGAGATGTATGTCTCCATCCAAAAAAATCCTCCAATATATAGCTGTGAATAGAAAAGGAAATTGAACCAAAAGGAGATATGTTTACCTTCCATCCGATGGGTCTCTAGGGTGATCAAATGGTTTTTATGCTTACGAAATGACAGGCCTTCTCAAACAAGACCCTCAAAACTCTCATGTACAAATCAACTAGATAGGAGAAACTTTAAATCAAGCCTAAGGTAGTATACCACAGAGAGTCTACCATAAGCTTCAACAAACGTTAAGTAGGGGTAAATAAACAAAGCAGTCCAAGGAATTCACACCTAGAAACCCCAAGGGTTCTAGCTCTTATACCCATGTAATACAAAATCTCCCCATTAAAAGGATTTCATCCTTGGAAATGAGTGGTATATATTGGATATATATACCTTGCTATTGCCCCTTTCGCCATGATCAGTATTATTCATTATAGTGTACATCTCTCTGATTCGCCTTTTTATCCGGAGGAGGGGTCCTATCCTGACGACATTCCAAAGGAATAGAATCCATGTGTGGTCCGATACTTGCCGACATTGTTCAAAGATCCATTTGTTTTTGCACATGAGAAACGTAATGTAGTGCAAAGTAGGGAAATAAAGAAAGAGGTGATATATAACATCCTTGCCCATTTCCTTGTTTAATTTCTTTTCAAAACGAGCTTCCGTACCTCAAACATGTGAATTAGGAGGATGAAAGTGTCTCTAGCTCAATTACTGCTAACTTGGTTCAGCTCTATGCGCCATATGTGGTGAATCTAGGCAAATAGATGGACATTGCTTAAGATTTCCTTATAAGATTTATCTATCAATTATGATCCTTTATTTTTCTCAGAAGGAGGATGAGTCTTTCATACTCCTTGCCCAAATAACGTTTCCTTAGGTGTAAACATACTCTATACCTCTAGCCTAGTGAAATGAGTTGACCTCTTACTTTCAATTTCCATCTAATATAGAGATCAATGTAAATAGAGAGGAGAATTCATTCTATAATTCATGCCCAAGCAGTTAAACACTATAGGTGGATTATCAATCTAGTGTATTGAGAGAATGTAATACCTTCTTTACTCCGAAGGGAATTTGAATAGCATACTTAAAGGGGGTTCAATGTTCACTTAAGATTAATGTACTTTTGAGAGTCCAATTGAAGAGACTAAAACCATAGGGATCAATGTAGTTGTTGAAGATTCTAAACTTTTGAAATCTCTTTTTCTTGTTCTTCCAAAAAGATTAAGATCTTTCTGATTACATTCCAAATTGAAAGTCATAGTGAAAAAGATCGTACTATTTTTTAAGATCATAAATATTAATAGGAATAGAATATTTCAAAAAATTCTTTAGTCTTCTAATTGATACTCAATCCTTATGAATCTATAGTGGGTCTCAAAATCTTGAAGGTCCTTCACGAGTTCTCTTCCATTATACTCGAGGTTTTTTTATCATACCCTATGTTAACATCATAATAGATCCTACTTATTCTCCTCGTTGACTTAGAAAAGATGATGATTTTGAGCTATCTTTCAAGTTTGTATTAAGATCTTCTTTATGCTCCTTGAATTCAATTCATGCTTTTAACATGAACTTTACGGTTTCAATCTTGGGAGTTTCCCGTGAAACTGTAAGAAGTTAATATTTTTCTTTATTTCTAGCTCTTAATAAATGAAGTTTTTTGGGAGATAGAATCTTTACTATCTTACTAGAAGAATGTTTCTTCCATTAAAGAGGATAATTGAAGAAGATAGTTATTTCTACACATTATCTTGTTGCTGTATTCTGTTAGATCATGAGTCCCTTTTTCATTTGGTCATCAATAAAAAGTACTGAACCGGAATCAAATCCCATAGTCCCATACTAGTGGGTTCTTCATTTGAGTCCATAGAAGTGCATCTATAAACCTTTGTATTTCACATTCTTTGTCCTATTTAATGCTATTTTAATCATATGCTATGGTAGTAAATTATGCAAACAAGGGCTAAGCTACATGGATACACGAATACCTTTGAGGTATGTTTGTTGGAGCAAGACAATCAACAATTGATGATTACATGAAGGTTAGGAATGAAGAAATGAAGTAAAGATCAAAGTCTAAAGCATGAAGTGAAGTGGAAGTTTAGGAAGAGATGTTCTACATACACGTGAGCAATAATTTTGATGTAATGATGAATCTACATTCATATGTATATATACACTTGTATATAGTCATGATATATATGTGAAATGATAGATAGATGAGATATAGAAGATTAGATCACAAGTTGAGTGATATATATCCATTAGATGTATTTTTGTTCATAATAGAAGATGATTTGAAGTAGTAGCGCCTCGATGTTTTCCATCTCTCTCTTTCTGTGCTCAATCATTTGAGAAATCCTTTTGTGTGTGTCTAAGTATATAGTTAGTACATCTATGGACAAGTTTTGAGAGTTCAAATATAATTAGGCTAAGAGAATTTCGTGTAGGAACATTCATATGTGAACAGGTGATGAGTGACTCTTGAAACAAGCGCAATCTCGATGGTCAAAAAATTGATCAGATCTCACTCTACAATGTAATGTTTTGCACAGATAAGCATTCAAAATCTAAGTTGGAAGGCAAGCAATCTATTTCTAAAATCATTTGGTCAAACGGGGTCTAGTTTGTGAGAACCATGCATTTAAAGTTACATATGTAAAAGTCGCTTACAAAGAAAGCCTCTTTCAGACATAGGTTCATTTTTTGAAGTAAATCTAAAGTTTTGCAAATTCTTTTGAAGAATTTTCACTTGGAATAGCTATGAAAATATTAGGAGAGATTGTATCAAAGTTTCATAAGTCATTTCATAAGTCAATGAATGCATTTTGTGAAGCAGACGTTTTTGAGTATGATCATAGTTCATAGTAATGGTGATAACTCATAAATTCACAAAAGTTTTCCAAAATTGAAGAAGTTTATAAGCTATACTTGATATAGAGGTGGTCTAAATTTAAGTATACCTTGTCTCTTGGAGATTATTCATCTCCGTCAGTGGTATCAGAGCAGATTTGATCAAAGTTGAAGGAAAGGAAGAGCCCGACTGTTGTAGACAAACAAAGTTCAACATTTGAAGATTCAAAAGGACAAAGTGTGAAGGAAACACTATAGGAAGACACATGAGAGAAATAAAAATTATTAGAAGGAGTAAACTTCGAAGCAAAGGTACATCCATTACTTATAAGGTTGCAAATTTGTTACTACAGGTGAGGAAAGAATGGGAGATAGTCTCTAAACTAAGAAGTTGGACAGAGTAACAATCCAGCTTCGTCCATGAGGATGGAACCTCATCTTATGAGCAAAGATCTGATGGGATACATTAGAGGAGAAGAAGAGAAGCCTAAATTCAAAGATCCTACTATTCCTACTAGCGAGGAACTTACAGACTTAAAAGTTTGGATGAAGAAGGATGCTCAAACAAGGAGCATCATTTCTCTCACATGTATTGCAGTCCTCTTAGTGTATGTCAACGATGGTTTAGTGAGCTGTACTAGAGGTATCTACCAAGATTGATGGCACATTTGTTTCTTTCGAGCTCACTCATTCACGGAGATTAGGATTTTCCTTAGGTATTGTTCTTTATATATTTGCACTAGTTGTTTTGTTGTATTAGGTCATGATTCTTGCATATTCTCTCTATGTAATAGAGGAAGAAGAAGAAGAAGAAGAAGAAGAAGAAGAAGAAGAAGAAGAAGAAGAAGAAGAAGACATTCTTTCTTGGCTCAATCTATGTGTGCTCCTCTTTTTGTGTGTGAGAGCTTTCTTCCTTATCCCTTTTCTTTGGACATGGTATCAGAGGTAGTGTTGTGGTAGAGAGATTGTGAAGAAGGCATCAATGGTGAAGAGTACATGAGAAGGCATGGACAACACACATTTCACAAACAATCTAAAATTTCTACCAAACTTGGTGTGAAGGTAGGACGCGTTTTACTCAGAGTTTGATTTTGGGTCGAGAGTGACCTTTGTCTTGATTGCTAAGGTGGGTCTCATGGATAAAATAGGTCAATTTGCAAACCTATAGCTTGTGCTTTGTTGGGCATTGCTTATGAAGAAATTTTCAACCTATAGCTAAAATTGTTATGGATATAGTACTTGTTGCATTGAGCTACAACAAAATGATGGATTTTGGATCTAATGGATGTAAAGAATGCTTTCTTACATGGTGACTTGCAGGATGAGAAATACGTTGGCAAGCCACAAGGTTATGAGGATTAAAAGCAAATCACTCATTATATGCAAGGAAGGGTGATGATGGCATCACAATTGTGGATATTTATGTTGATGAATCGTTGGTAGATGGTGATAACAAAGAACACATAAAAGAGGTAAAGAAACTCCTTACGTAGGAGTTTGACATGAAAGATAATGTTTTGCACTAATGTTTTTGGCCATTGCATTAATACATACAAAAATAGGTCACTAGGGATGTCACAAATGCAATATGTCTTGTGTATGTTGTAGAATTATTGTATGGGTGCTTGTAAGATAATTTCTATGCCTTAGATCATAATTTTAACTCAGATACTACACTAGGTGAAGCATTGGAAAATGCTACTATGTAGAGAAAAATTGTGGGAAGCTTGATATATCTCACAATTACGAGGCCTGATCTAAGCTACAATCTAGGACTTCAAAGTCCATTTATGTACATTCCCAGAAAACCATTTTTAGATACTTTGAGATGCACTCTACATGATTTGAGTTCGACTTTGGATTATGTATTATTTTATGAAAGGGGTGTAGATTTGCAGGTTCATGGATACACTGATGTAGATTGGGCTGGTAGTATTTGAGATAGAAAATCTCCTAGTGGCTTTCTATTTTTGCTTGGGAGTGGAGCTATTACATGGAGTAGTAAGAAGCAACCCTTTATTGCTTTGTCGAGTAAAGAGGCTGAGTATAAAGGTGTTGCAATGGCAACATGTGAAGCATCATGGCGAGAGATGCTACTTGCAAATTTGGGAATGGAAGTGCAAAAGCCTATCATCATTTATTGTGATAATATTAGCACCATTCACTCAGCATGGAATCCTATTTTTCATGCTAGAACAAAGCATATCGAGGTACATTATCACTTCATCATAGAAAAGGTATAAGCAAGTGATATTGATCTTGTTTCTGTGAGGATAGATGAGTGGGTTGCTTATATTTTCACTAAATCACTTGGAGAAGGAAAGATGAAGGATTTTTCAAAGATTCTTGGATTATAGAACATGACATTGAGCTTGATCGGGAGTGTTGAGATATAAAGCTCAACATGTGATGGTCGAGGATGACATGTATCATTTTTTATTTATCTTACATATTTAGTGGTCATGCCACTATAAGTTAGGGATACTTAGAGAGATCTACTAGATTTATTTATCAAGAGGGATGGCACATTTGTTTCTTGCTAGCTTACTCATTCATGGTAATTAAGATTTTCTTTATGTCCTTTTCTATATATATATTATACTAGTACTATTGTTTTATTACATCATTCTTGTATATTCTTTTTATGTAATAGAATAAGAAGATCATTTTTCCTTGCATCAATTTGTGTGTGAGAGTGTGTGAGATCTCTCTTCCTTTTCTCCATTCTCTTGACAATAATGGCTCAATTATCTACTATCAGACTCTTTCACCAAATGATGAATTAGTAGGACCCCATTCATAACCAAATGATGAATGAGTAGGACCCCATTCATTTCTACATTTTCCTTCATTGGTAGATACTTAATTGGTACAAATGTGCTAGGTTAGGGAGGTTGTTGGCCTACCATTGGCATTTGATGATTTTGTTTATTATAATTAACCACACCATGTTATCGGTATCTAGATCTCTATGTTATTACAAGTTGTATATTATAAAACCAATTATTAGTATCATGGTTCGTCTACTTCTGTTCTCTTTAATAATAGTATGTTCCTCTTTTCTTTGTTGAATATTAAACCCTCTAACTTCTTCAACCTTTGCTAGGATAGTCACGACTACTAGTTCAAGCATCTCCCTGATTGATTACAATTTTTCGGAGGAGTTCACTACAAGGAATACGGGCGTGTAGCGACGGTTAACGCGACAGGATTTCGTCGCTATAAAATTGCAACTCGCGTCGGAATTACCATCGAGCGCGGACCGTCGATTATACGACGCAAAAAACGACGGTATTTGCGACGCTTCCGCCTAACGTCGCTTAAATGACGCTTGTCAAAGGCGTCGGTTAAGCGACGGTTTTTTGCGTCGCATAAGCGACGGTTTTTTGCGTCGCATAAGCGACGGTCAACACCATCGTATAAGCCACGGTGCAGACCGTCGTATACGCGACGCTAAGCAAATGTCGCTTATATGACGACGCGTTGCATCGCTTATACGACAATCTTTTGATGGACAAAAATTAAAACGTTGGAGGCTCTGCAATCGGCATTTTCACGCATCCGATCGAAGAGCTCTCCAACGTTCGCAATTGCGCTGCGCTTACCAGCTGAAGCAAGTATATGCAGAATTGTTGTTTTGCTTAAGCTCTCTGTTATTGTCTCCCTCTGTCTTTGTTTCTCTCTTTCTACATCTTTCTCTCTTTGAATTTTCTCTCTCTCTCTAGATCTCTCTCTCTCTAGATCTCTCTCTCTGTAGATCTCTCTCTCTCTAGATCTCTCTCTCTCTCTCTAGATCTCACTCTCTCTCTCTCTCTAGATCTCTCTCTCTCTCTCTAGATCTCTCTCTCTCTCTCTCTCTCTCTCTCTCTCTCTCTCTTCTCTCTCTTTATTCAAGAAGCTAACGAAGCAAAAACTATGGATCACAATTGTAAGTACAATTTCTATTATTTGTAGATCATTTGAATTGTGTTATTTTCATTACATACCATACTCACACTTATTGATATGCACTCATACACTTATACATGATGAAGAAGCACACACACATGCATATACCTACATATACACATATACATGCACATACACACACATACACATAGAGTTATACATATACACACACATACATAAGAACATGCACATATTGATACATACATATACACTTATACATGCACATGCATATACATACATATATGCACACATACACATGCACATATACACATATACATGCACATACACACACATACACATAGAGTTATACATATACATGCATATACATATACACACATACACATGCACATGCACATACTCATACACACATATACACTTATACATGCACATGTACATACATACATATACACACACATACACATGCACATACATACATATACACACACATACATATACACTTACGTACACACATATGACTGAATTATATAATTAAAGTATTAAAACACATGCTTAATATAAACAATAATAACAATCAATAGAACAAAACTCTTCATTACTTAATACCATACACACAATTCAAAACATGACTGAAATGAAAAATATATAGATAAATATATATATATATATCAATGTAAATACATATAATCCAATGTCATAATCAACTAAAATCCTAATCATGATCATCATCATCATCATCATCATCAGCAATATCATGATCATCCTGATCTTCCTCATCCTCATCCTCATGATCACCCTGTGACGATCGAGATCGTCCCTCCTGTGTCTGTCTCTCCATCTCATCCATATTTGTCTCCCCATAATACTCCTGTATTACATATAACAAACATAAGTCAATAAAATAATTAAAACATTCATAACAACAAAATAATTATATAAAATTTAAAAATACTCACAAAGGCATCAGGATGATCTTGTATATACTCGCTCAAACGCCGATATCCAAAATGTGTAGCATACTCGATCTCGCGTTTTGTAGGATATCGGCCATAATCCTTTCGCTGCAATGAAACAAATAAAAAACATTAGTTGCTTGCATTTTAACTAAAATAAAAAATATACTCACAATAACACATATACTTACAAAACGTAGCTACAAAACGAAGCGATACATTTTAATGGAAAGCTTGAAACAGGCCAGTATCCAAAACCTATGACGCCTATGGATTGGTATAAAAAATGGACAGATGGACCTCTGATAGATCCAGAAGCAGAAATCTTCAGTGATGATTCAAATAATGAGTATGTGAATAGAGGTAAAGGGAAATTGGCACTCGCAGAGAACATATCAATATGGTATTCTTTGGAGTATTGGAAAGAGTTAAAAGTATGTCATCTTCTTGATCCTATGCATATATTAAAAAATATTGGTTATTCACTATGGCAGCATCTTCTTGGACTAAAAGATACCACAACATCAAGGAATGATTTGAAAGATCAAAAATCCAAACCAAAGTTATGGCCAGTTTTTGATAGACATCGACAAGAAACGACTTATGCATCTGCTCTTTGGGTACTTACAACAAAAGAGATACAGACTATCAACAATAGAATTCAATTGATCAAGACTCCTACAGGATATGGAGCATCATTTCAAAACATGTTTACTATGGATGATAAGAGCTTATCTGGATTAAAGACCCATGACTGGCATAACTTTTTGAAACATATTTTACCTTTGGTTATCGATGGATGTACAACGAAAGGAGTACGAGATGTGATCTATCGTCTTGGATCACTTATAAGGTAATTATGATACTTTTATATTTAATATGTATGAATATTGGATATCTTTTATTTTTTAATTAACTTCTTTACAATTGTTTTTATGATTTGTATAGGTGGATTACATCCAAAGAGATCGATAAAAATTTGATCCCACAAAAAAAACGTGAATGCAAAGAGCTACTATGTTTGATGGAAAAAGAACTTCCTACTTCATTTTTTGATATTCAAGTTCATTTACTAGTCCATCTTGTAGATGAGATAGACATTGCCGGTGTTGTCAACACTTGATGGATGTTTTGGGTCGAGCGATTTATGGGAATACTAAAAGGTTATGTGCGACAAAGAGCAAAACCAGAAGGATCCATGGCAAAGGGTTGGATGCTTGAAGAGTGCATGTATTACGTTAGTGAGTACCTTGAAAGAGTTCATGAAGAAGCTCCACGTGCATGGACCAACGAGTCTTCTTCAAAAATAACAGATGAGGTATTATCAGGTAAGGGGGTTCCGTTCTTATTTACATTTCAAGAAAAAAATGATGTTTCTACTTTTGTAGCATATAATAGCGAATGCATGTAAGCATTTGTTAGCGAGTACGAGGAACTTCAAAGTCTCCAAAGTAAAATGTGAAAAAACAAAAGATCTAGACGTAATCTCGATAATAATGAGATTACAGATATACCTTCTTTCACGGATTGGCTATATAGTCGTTTGCAACGTGCCAACGCAAATAAAGAAGAAATCTCAGATGAGCAAAGAGAG
The DNA here is from genome assembly GCA_020310875.1 of Ceratopteris richardii. Lineage (NCBI taxonomy): Eukaryota > Viridiplantae > Streptophyta > Polypodiopsida > Polypodiales > Pteridaceae > Ceratopteris > Ceratopteris richardii. The sequence continues at coordinate 159,758,044 of CM035416.1, read as the reverse complement.
TTAATGATAGGTTGTGAACAAAAGGTAATTTTATTAAAATATATATTTTATTTTTTTCATATATGTATGTTAGTTTCTATTTACTAATTGAATTTATTTTGCAGGCTCGAATGTTCACTAATATGTGGGCTTTTGGACAGCATATTAGAATCAAAGCCATGGATTCTTTACGTAAAACAGAGGATTCTAGTATTGTTGCTTGTTTCAAGCAACTATCACGTGCTAGCTCAAAAGACACGAACCTTATAGATAGCGAACTTGGTTACGTAGGAACTTTTGTTGGTATCTACGAAATTTCATTTCGTACATTCAAACAGGTAGAAAAAAGTTCATATATTTTTTTTAGAGTTAGTTATTTTTTTAAGCACCTAATAATGGGACGTTTTTGTTGTTATATATTTTGATAGGTCATTTTGAAGGTTGACTGGTATCGAGCGGAGTATAAAGGTAGTAATTCTACAATAAGAAAGGAATTATCTAGGTTTTGGGCAATTGATTCTTCCAAGGTAATGCGATCTACTAAAGAACCATATATTCTTCCTAGGCATATTGAACAAGCATTTTTTTATAAAAACCCAGATGCTCATCCTTGGTGGCAAGTCATTCATGTGCAACCTAGAGATAGGTCATTGTTTGAACAGTTTATTGTTAGAGAGATTGAAGAAAGTCCTCTTGATGATTCAACATCAGATACTGATACATCAACATCTGGAATAGAAATTAGACTCATTATACGTGATAATGATACTAATCTTTTTGATGAAGAGGATAATTCTCTACATGCTGATTCTACTGATGAGGAAGAGGAATTACCAGAAATAGATATTAATCCACCAATAGATGATGTGATTCATGAGAACATAGATTTAACAATAGAAGAAATAAATGAAATCAATAAGGATAATGAAGATGAGACTATATTGATGTCTTACCAAAATGATGGCAATAATGAAAACATATGAGCAGATTAGATAGTAACTTGAAGCTTCTGAATGGATATCAGATAATAGGTTTTTTTTATTAACTTGAATAACGATGAATCCTACTAGAGAGATGAAATCATGTTCTTCTAAGTTAGAACATGAAGCTCGGGGGTATGCCTAATTATTTTATATATAGCTTTATCTTTGAGGAGTAAATTTTTATCATGTATGTATGCATATGTGTGTGTATTCATGTGTATTATATGTATACATATATTAGTATGCATATATATGTATTTCATGTATATGTATGTGTTTGCATGTGTGTGATATATGTATACATGTATTCATGTACGTAATATATGCAAGTGTTTATAATTGTGTACATGTATATATGTATATGTGTCTATGTGTAAATATGTACATGTAAATATGTATGCATGTATATATATGTTTATGTGTGCATGTAGGCATGTACATGTATGTGTAAATATGTTAGTATGTATATATATATTTATGTGTGCATTTAGGCATGTATGTGTGAAGCATAATATATCTACTCCATTTTATATTTATGTATCCTATCTACATGATGTGTATATATCTTTACATATATTATGAATCATGATCCTCATTGATTCGAGTAGCTATATATAGAGGCATAAGGTTGGGAGGAGAGACATCTCTCTAATAGGACATCGGAGGTGTACATATACTTCAAACATATGGCTAAAAGGTTGAATTAGAGTTTTTAAATTAGGGATTTCAAAACCCTAATATCGAGATTAGTGCTCTCTGTCTCTCTCTCTCTCTCTCATATACATACATACCGTGCATTGTCACGACGATGCGCCATAAGTGTACGCATCTCTTTTAAACACCATTTAAGAGACCACCCTGTCCCAAACTCCGTCTCAAGTGAACTGAGCACGTACTTTTTATCCCTCTCATCATGCTCACTACAAAAATAAAAAACATAATATAAATAAAACATACTATATATGTTTCAATTTATATGTAAAACTTTTACTTACTTCCACGGTAAGTGGATAAAGCGCAGGTAAGAGTCGCATAGTGCACGCATTCTCCTCTTGAACTCCAATCCATTTCCTATGTATACAATATTCCCCTCTGGCTCTATGTCGCACTCTAGTCCTAACATGCCTATGCATGTCCTCATAGGCAACGTCTCTGCTCTGCTATCACGTGCTGGAGGTGGTATAGGTGTCCTGAAAATAGATAGATAGAAATAAATAAAAATATGTGCTATAATATCATTAAAAAAATTTATGAAAAAAAACATACCTATGAGCAGATAGCTCTCTTCCTGCATGTGGATCTGCAGAAGAGCCCTCGTCTCATCAGGTAAGCATCTGGATCGTATAATCCAGATCCTCATCGGACATCTCTGCGTAGTCCCGCATTATGGCCCCTAGAGTATCTGACGGAACTCTTGCTCTCATAAGACTTTTTATGAGAGTGAGTTTCGCCTTTCTCTCTTTACTGGGATCCATAATACCTAACATATAAAACAAAATGGTTAGAAATCAATATATATATACGTGTATGTGTGTGTATGCATGTGTATGTGTGTGCATGCATGTGTATGTGTGTGTATGCATCATTATGTGTGTATGTGTGTAGGTATATGTGTGTGTTGTCTATGTGTATGTGTGTGTGTCTATGAGTGTGTATGTGTTTATGTATATGTATGTATCTATGTGTGTGTATGTATCTATGTGTTTATGTGTATGCATGTATGTATGCATATGTGTGTGTATGCATATGTATGTGTGTGTATGCATCATTATGTGTGTCTATGTATGCATTTGTACGTGTGTATGCATCATTGCATGTGCATGTGTCTATGTGTGTATGTGTGTGTATATGTGTGTGTGTCTATGTGTATGTGTGTGTTTATGAGTGTGTATGTGTTTATGTGTATGTATGTATCTATGTGTGTCTATGTGTCTAAGTGTGTATGTGTATGCATGTATGTATGCATATGTATGTGTATGCATATGTATGTGTGTGTATGCATTATTATGTGTGTCTATGTATGCATGTGTATGTGTGTATGCATCATTACGTGTGTATGTATCTATGTGTGTATGTCTGTGGGTATATGTGTTTGTATGTGTGTATGCATGTGTGTGTGTATGCATGTGTATGTGTATATGTGTATATGTGTGTGTATATGTGTGTATATGTGTGTATGCATGTGTGTGTATATGTGTGTATATGTTTGTATGCATGTGTGTGTATGCATATGTATGTGTGTGTATGCATTATTATGTGTGTCTATGTATGCATGTGTATGCGTGTATGCATCATTACGTGTGCATGTGTCTATGTGTGTATGTGTGTGTATATGTGTGTGTGTCTATGTGTATGTGTGTGTGTCTATGTGTATGTGTGTGTGTCTATGAGTGTGTATGTATTTATGTGTATGTATGTATCTATGTGTGTGTATGTGTATGCATGTATGTATGCATATGTGTGTGTATGCATATGTATGTGTGTGTATGCATAATTATGTGTGTATGTGTCTATGTGTGTATGTGTGTGTGTATACATTATGACAGTGTATGTAAGCATGTGCATTATGTATGCATATAAGTATGTATGTATGCATATGCATATGCATTATGTATGCATATGCATATGCATTATGTATGCATATGCATTATGTATGCATATGCATATGCATTATGTATGCATATGCATATGCATGTAAGTATGTATGTATGCATATGTGTGTGTGTATGCATATGCATGTAAGTATGTATGTATGCATATGCATATGCAATATGTATGCATGTATGTATATGTGTGTGAATGTGTGTGAATGTGTGTGTGAATGTGTGTGTACATGTGTCTGTATGTGTGTATGCATGTGTATGTGTGTGTATGCATCATTATGTGTGTATGTGTGTGTACATGTGTCTATATGTGTGTAATATGTATGCATGTGTATGTGTGTGTATGCATCATTATGTGTGTATGTGTGTGTATGTGTGTGTGTCTATGTGTATGTGTGTGTATCTATGAGTATGTATGTGTTCATCTGTGTGTATGTGTCTATGTGTGTATGTATCTGTGTGTGTGTATGTATCTATGCATGTGCATTATGTATGTACATTATATGCATATGCATATGCATTATGTATGCAAATGTATGCATGTATGTGTTTATGTGTGTATGTCTCTCTATGTGTGTGTATGCATATATGTGTGTGTATGTGTGTGTATATGTGTCTGTATGTGTGTATGCATGTGTATGTGTGTGTATGCATGTGTATGTGTGTATGTGTCTATGTGTGCATGTGTGTGTATATACTATATGTGTGTGTGTCTATGTGTATGTGTGTGTACCTATGAGTGTGTATGTGTTTATGTGTGTATGTGTCTATGTGTGTGTATGTGTGTATGTGTATGCATGTATGTGTATGTGTGTGTATGTCTCTCTCTATGTGTGTGTGTATATGTGTGTCTATGTGTGTATGCATGTGTATGTGTGTGGATGCATCATTATGTGTGTATGTGTCTGTGTGTGTATATGTGTGTGTATGTGTGTGAGCGTCTATGTGTGTGTATGTGTGTGCGCGTCTATGTGTATGTGTGTCTGTGTGTGTATGTGTGTGTGTCTATGTGTATGTGTGTGTATCTATGAGTATGTATGTGTTCATGTGTGTGTATGTGTCTATGTGTGTATGTATCTGTGTGTGTGTATGTATCTATGCATGTGCATTATATATGCATGTAAGTATGTATGTACATTATATGCATATGCATATGCATTATGTATGCAAATGTATGCATGTATGTGTTTATGTGTGTATGTCTCTCTATGTGTGTGTATGCATATATGTGTGTGTATGTGTGTGTATATGTGTCTGTATGTGTGTATGCATGTGTATGTGTGTGTATGCATGTGTATGTGTGTATGTGTCTATGTGTGCATGTGTGTGTATATACTATATGTGTGTGTGTGTCTATGTGTATGTGTGTGTACCTATGAGTGTGTATGTGTTTATGTGTGTATGTGTCTATGTGTGTGTATGTGTTTATGTGTGTATGTGTATGCATGTATGTGTATGTGTGTGTATATCTCTCTATGTGTGTGTGTATGCATATGTGTGTGTGTGTATATGTGTGTCTATGCGTGTATGCATGTGTATGTGTGTGGATGCATCATTATGTGTGTATGTGTCTGTGTGTGTATATGTGTGTGTATGTGTGTGAGCGTCTATGTGTGTGTATGTGTGTGCGCGTCTTGTGTATGTGTGTCTATGTGTGTGTATTTGTGTGTATGTGTGTGTGTCTATGCGTATGTGTGTGTGTGTCTATGCGTGTATATGTGTGTGTGTGTAAGTGTGTGTGTGCGCATACCTGTCAACCGTCTCCCTTCTCTCTCTCCCTCTCGCGCGCGCTCTTTCTCTCTCTCTCTCTCTCTCGGTCTTGCGTTCAAGGCCCAGCACAAATGTGCCGGGAGAATTAAAATTTTTTTTTTACATTCCAGAGCGTCGCATATGCGACGCTCTACAGTTTGCCAACATCGCTAAGTGCGTCGCTAACTAGCGACGCTTTTAGCGACGCTTTGGTGTTGCGTCGCATAAGCGACGCTACCGTCGCTTATGCGACGATGCTTGGCCAAAAAAAAAATCCGATTTTTTTACCGTCGCTTATGCGACGTTTTCATCGCATAAGCGACGGTTTTCGTTTTTTTCCCGATTCGGGGGCGTCGCTACGCCCCCCTTTTTCTTGTAGTGGTTCCTTGTTTGTTTCCCTTAACCCTTTTCCCAAGTGTTTTGCAATTTCATGAGATTACTCTTCAATAAGGGCTTTTAGCTTTGAAAATACTTGGTTCTTTGCGAAGTCAAATCCTTGATTAACGGTTATATGTATATATATATATATATATATATATATATATATATATATATATATATATATATATATATATATATATATATATATATATATATATATAGCTTCTCTATAGCGTTCGTAAAAATCACTACTTTTGATGTACTCAACTATGGTCCATAACTCATATATAAGAACTCCTTCTCTAAACATAGATATTTGATTTTCATCACATCATAACTCCCATCTAAGACACCTATCTAGATACTATCATTTAAACTCCTTGCTACCACTTGGGATTATTCATTGGGGATTTCTTGAAGTTGTGACTTGAGGAACTAATGACTTGCTTAATTATCCTCTTAGAGACTTCAATTATATCTCAATTTCGAGGGCATCATATTCAAATAGAAGACTAAAAATAGTTGAATTAAAAACTTTCGGGTGCACCAAATGAGCAAGACATTGTGCAGTATGGATCTTATCACAACTAGCTTTGCGCTAAGGAGCGTAATTTTTTGGCTGCATAAAGGTCATCAATTCAACTCCGTGACTCAATCCTAACATCAGAACCAGAGTTTCAAGAAGAAGAAAAACAAAAAAATATGGGACAGCTTCTACCCTTTAAGCTTCTAATAGAGACAGCATATTTCCTCCATCTAACATTGAGGCTTAGACCAAGCTAGTGGACTATGATTTTCTAAAATGTAGTTATCATCAATTAAATTGGATCTATACGGATCTATAGCTTAATGTTACGGAATGGAGTTATCATACCCGACAAAGTGACTGACAAATAGATACAAAAATATCTTTATAGTACTCTTGAAAAATGCGAGAAGTTGATCCGAACTATATGAGAGCGCATGTCAGTACAAGGACACGACAGATTCATTATGAAGGAGCGAGAGAGAAAGAGAGAGAGATATTTAAGAATAGTGAATGATGAAAGATCCTTATTCCGTATGTGGAAAGATAAGAAAGAATGATGAATCATAAAATTACTTTACTATGTAAGAGACTCATAAAACGTACCCAAAAATCTCTTTATATTATATGTTTACAGATTTGCGTTCATTGATTTGAATGTAATCTTAAAGTCTTCATAAAATATACTAAGCTCCGTACTGCTTTTATTTGAATAGATTTAAGATGCGTAAAGTCATTGAAATTGACATCATCTAGTCTAGGAAAATTATTTACAAACGGATTCGCATGTCCTTCATCTTTGCATTAAAGTTTAATCTTCCAACAGTACACTGAAGATCTGGTTCTTTTAACTGTCTACTCTCCGAATGACTTGTCTGAGATTCTTCAAATTTCTAGCTTTCAACGACTTCTTCATCGTATGAAACTTCGTTTTTGGCTTCTCACATCATTTATTTGAACCCCCCTTTCCGATGAACATTCTACGAATCAAGTGGCGGATTTCAACGTGATTTCTTAGGGCTGTGTTTGGACACTCACCTTCGAACCAATATATAGACATTGCCTTGTGTTTGGAGACTCACCTTCCAACCAATATATAGAGCTTGCCTAGTCCCCATCTCCTGGAGGAAGGAAAAGCTCCTCGCTGGGGGCTAAGTGGTGTGGAATATAACAATGTCAAGGAGTATATAAGTCGAATAGTGATTGCCTGAAAAACAATGGGCTTCTGATTTTAGGCTAGAATAAATGCGCTCATACAAATAGAAAAACAAAATTCTCATTCTTATTTTTCAGATCAATATATGGGAAGGAATGGCCAATGATGCTGAAGCCTTTTAGTTTAAGGAGTGGCAATAAACCAAATTAATACAAAAAAAAAAACCTAATGAAACCAAATTCAGTTTCTGAATTCATGTATAGAAATAAAAAAAACAAAATCAAATAACCTAAAGAAACAAAATCCAATTCGTGAATTCATGTATAGAAATAAGAAAAAAGGAATGTTTGCTATCATATACGGATGCACATAAATCATATATGTCTTCTTATCATGATTGTTTTTCCTCTTACTATCCATCAAGACCATAGCCTTCTAGAGGAAGGTAAGACAGTAGAAGTGATCTTAGTTCCAATAGGTTCCCTTCATAAAAGGCACCCTCTAGAGCCTGATCACTGCATCAAATAAAGGTAGAAAGACAAGTGGAGTGACTTCACGAAGGGAATTATAAGACCATGATCTTTGTCTGTGGTAGAAAGGACCATGACCTCCACAAACAACATAACTAACTATGAAGAGCATGAAAAGGAGAGAGATGCACGTCTCCATCCAACCAACTCCTCCAATATATAGCTCTGAGTCAAAAGGGAAACTGAACCAAAAGGGGATCAGTTTACCTTCCATCAAATGGGTCTCTAAGGTGATCAAATGGTCCTTATGCTTAGGAAATGACATGTCTTCTCAAACAAGACCCTCCAAGCTCTCATGTACGAATTAAACAACTAGGCCAAACTTTGAATCAAGCCTAACGTACTATACCTTAGAGACTTTACCCTAAGCTTCAGGAAACTTTAGGCAGGGGTGAATAAAGAAACTTTAGGCAGGGGTGAATAAAGAAAGCATTACAAGGACTTCCCACTTACAAACCAAAGGATTCTAGCTCTTAGACCCATGTAATTATACAACATCCCCCCTCAAAAGGATTTCATCCTTGGAAATAAGTGGTGTATATTGCATATTGATACCGTGGGGTATTTCCCCTTTTCCCATGATCACTCGTATTGATTATGGTTTACATCACTCGTATTCATCTAGAGGGGCCCTTCCATTCTCTTTCTTGAATTTGATAAAGTGTCTCTATCTAAATTGATATCTTGATTCATCCCTATGCACCATATGTGATGAATCTAGAAAAATAGATGGATATTGTTTAAGATTTCCTTATACAATTTATCTATCAATTATGATCCTTTATTTTTCTCAGAGGATGAATCTTTCATGCTCCTTGCCCAAATAACTTCTCCTTAGGTGTACACATACTCTATATCTCTAGCCTAGTGAAATTAGTGGACCGTTTACTTGCAATTCGCCTCTAATAAAGAGATCAATCTAGATAGACGAGAATTCATTTTGTAATCCATTTCCAACAAATAAAATACTATAGGTGCATTATCAATCTAGTTTATTGAGAGAATATAATACCTTCTTAACTCTGGAGAGAATTTGAATATTATAATTAAACGAGGTTCAATGTTACTCTAAGCTTAATGTAGTTTTGAGAGTCCACTTTAAGAGACTAAAACCCATAGAGGTCAATCCAGTTGTCAAAGATTCTAAAGTATTGAAATCTTTTTTCTCGTTCTTGCAAAAAGATTAAGATCCTTATAACTACATCCCAAATGGAAACTCATAATGAAAAAGATAAAAAATATTTATAGGAATGCAATATTTTAATTAATTATTCAGTCTTTTGAGTGATACTCAATCCATATGGAACTGTAGTGGGTCTCAAAACCTTGAAGATCCTTCAAGAGTTCGCTTCCATTATACTCGAGGTTTGTTTAAGATATCTTATGTTAAAATCATAATAGTTCCCCTTTTTTCTTCTCTTTCACTTGGAATAGATGATCATTTTGAGGTATCTATCAAGTTTGCGTTCAGATCCTCTTTATGCTGCTTGAATTCAAGTCATGCTTTTGACATGAAGCTTTACGGTTTCAATGTTGAAAGTTTCCCTCGAAAATATAAGAAGTTGAATTTCTCTTTATTTTTAAATCTTAATACATGAAGTTTATTGAGAGATAGAATCTTTACTATCTTACTAGAAGAATTTTTCTTCCATTAAAGGGGATAATTGAACAACATGGCTATTTCTAGACATTATGTTGTTGCCGTATAACTCCATTCCATTAGATCATGAGTCCTCAATGCGAATCATAGCCCATAGTCCCATACAAATAGATTCTTCATCAAGTCCATAGAAGTGCATCTCTAAACTTTTCTATTTTCACATTCTTTTTCCTATTTAATGCTCTTTCAATCATATGCTATTGTACGAAATTATGACAACAAGGAGTACTAATGTGCATAGATATACGAAGACCAATCTTACTTAATCTTCAAAAATATCTGGCTAAAAATTTTAGGTTGTGTAGCTCATATCATCAAACTTAAAGTTTGACTTGAGCTTTACCCCATTTTGGCCTTTTTTCATTTCCTTTCCCTTTATCACAATAAGAGATCAGGTTAGGTCTTTGTGCATAAGATCGCTTTTTTAGATCTCATATTCGATGTTTTGCCCATGGGTTTTGTTTGGGAACTTTAGTCTTATGCTTCACTTAGGAAAACATTTTTATTAGCTCTTCACTATTGGAATCCACAAATTATGTTTTTTTATCCCATGAAGCATCTAGATACCTTTAGAAATTAAGATAAAAAAAATAAATACCTTTGAGGTATGTTGCACACAATCTTCACATGATTGTTCCTTCTCATACTCCTTACAAAATGATCCTCCAATATTATTATAGAGAAGTGGGGTTGTGGGCAATAACCCATGTAATGATCTCCCCTATATCAGTAATAATAAATACTGTTCCTCCTTTCAAGTGTGGCCTCTGATTAGTGTATTGCATATTTGTAATGTACATGAGTCTACCCTAGTCCATTTTGACTCTATCATCTCCTAACTCACAAATCATAGGCTCTCATGGACGACATAGGGGGTAGATAAATTTTTCTTCCCTAGAAATATCATAATGCATTTTCAGATATGAAGCTCAACATGTCATGATCAAGGATGACACGTATCACTTTTTTATTTCTCTGAATGTATTGTAGTCCCTCAGTATATGTCATGGATACTTTAGTGAGCTCTAGTAGATGTATCTACCAAGACTGATGACACACTTGTTTCTTTCCAACTCACTCATTCGTGAATATTCTCTTTGTCTAATAGAAGAAGAAGAAGAAGAAGAAGAAGAAGAAGAAGAAGAAGAACACCATTCTTCCTTGCCTAAATTTATGTGTGCTCCTCTCTTTGCGTGTGAGAGTGTGTGAGAGTTCTCTTCCTTATCTCTTCTCTCTTGACATGGTATTACAGATAGTGTGGCTATAGAGAGATCGTGGAGAAGGTTGATGGGATCCCATAAGAACATAGAAATCAAAAGTCTATAAGTACTTATGTTCAACTACAAAAAAGAAGAATGTATATACCTTAATTGTGTGATGTACTTTGATACATTTTTGCTGAAGCATAATCTGAAACATATGAAGCCACTACAATGATGGTACAATGCATAACCTCCCTAGCATCCTTGAAGCATGATTGGCCTCAGAAATACACTCAACTTGAACTCTAATCACTCAAACTTCTATTTCTCATAGTTCCTAGAAAATGGACCGAAGAGATTTTATAGACTCAAACATAATCCAATCGGCTTCCAATTGCCATTTTTCTTGGTCACAATACTTGCATGGGAAAAAATCCAACAAGATAGACTATCAACTATCTGCACTTGGTGAGCAGAGAGTGAAAATTAGTCATTCAAGACACGGATTCTCTCAAGATATGTTGAGTTTAGTCTTCATCCTTGGGTCTACTTAAAAAAAATATATATTACTTTTCAAACAACTAAAATAATACAAAAAACGAGTAGCATATGAAGAAAAAAACCGTAATGTCACGAGAGTTCTAATTAACTAGTTGACTATCAAACGACATACGTAAACACGGCTAGTTGTATATGAAAGCAGTCACTCAAACAAACAAGGGGTTAGCTTTGCTAGGGGATTCTTATTTTTTTCACTTTTTCTTATGACATGCACATGCTTGATCATGAAAATGGATGGTTTTTGGAGTGTAAAACAAATTTAAGAAGATTCCATTAAAGGTAGGGTGCATTTTTACTACATTTTAGGATCAATCACAACTTAGTGTGATACGTAGATTTGGTGGGATAATTGAAGGGGATTGAAATTCAAATTTTACACAAGAAATTCATGTATCAATCCTTTCTGTATGAGGATCCAAGTCTCTTGATTCCCTTGGTTCATAAGCTCTTAAGTTTGGACCATGATTTACAACACTCCCCCTCAAGCTTCAGCATTGAAGTCTTCATCATAGCTCCATCATTGAAATGTGTCGTCTGAAACTTGAAAACATTTTTGGGTCCATCCACTAGTTCACATGTTGAATTTTCAGGTCTGTGGAAGCACAAGTGCAACACAAGGAAGAAGAAGAACAAGAAGCTTGCAACACAACACAATATAGAATGTACTACCAAGAGAATGCACAAAGATAAGTTAACCATTGTGTTTTAAGGAGTTTATAAAAGCCCAAAAGAAACATTCTTAAGAGAGAAAAGGTTTCGATATGGCGTTGACAAGGAGTTGACACCCATTTATAAGGATGTGCCAAGTTGTGTAAAAAGATCAATCCACAAAAGGATGTAAGCCCAAATCTTTGTGGAAATCTTCAAAAATCTCCCTCGAGAGAGCCTTTATGAAAAGGTCCCTAACATTATCAAGTGTTAGTACTATTGAAATTCAAGCTCCAACCTTAGAACTTTTCAACACGTTGGATGGATGCCACTTCAAGCAAGGATAAGAAAGGATTCAACGACAAAACCCCGTGTTCAAATTTGATTTTGAATGCCTCTTGGTAATGGTCAATTATCTCCTATCATACTTAGGTGTGTTAAAGCCTATAATTTAAGTGTAATGGTCAATTGATTTCTTCTCATGAAGTTAGACCAGATATCTCAGTTGTGTAGACGGTTCTGAATGGTCTTCCTAATTCGTATTAGAGTTTTGCTTCTACTCTTCATTTGATGATGAAAGGCAATCCAAATGCTTTGTCATTTGACGAGTTAGCCACTATTCTAGTGCAGGAAGATCAGTGTAGGCAGAGCAAGTCCATTATGCGTGTTGCAGATCAAGCTTTCCTAGTTAGTCAGAAGGGCAAAAGAAAATGGAACTCCTCTACTAGTAAGCAAAAATTTGCAAATGCTACACATAAAAAGAAGGAAGACAAAACTTATGAGGAATGAGAAAAGTAGAATATCTTTTGTAAGTAGTATACAAGAAATGATAATGTCAATGGGCTTTTACTACTATTTACAGTTTTGACCCATCTTTTCCTGAATAGTGTATGTATACACTAGACTCAAATATTTGGTACTTTGATAGTGGGGCAACCAAACATATTACCTCGCAGCGTAGTTTCTTCACTTCACTCGGGCCCGCCCCTACACTGAATACTATCACATGCACCAACAACTCCTCTTATCTTGTCATGGGAGTTCGTAAGATCATTCTAACTATTGTTGATGGTAGTTCTTTCACTTTGTTGGATGCTTTATTTGTGTCAAGGATCAAGAAAAATCTGTTATCAATTTTTGCATTAGCGAATATTGGCTTGGTTGTGAGATTTGTTGATGACAGATGTAAAGTTCATGATCTGTCAAATCGTGACATGATTATTGGTTCTCGCATGTTTGGGTCTTCATTCCATAGGTATCTCGTGAAATCCAATCATTGATTTGAACATGTTGAGCTTGCTTCCATCAAGTGATTTAGTCATCATGTTGGCACACTACATATGTGTAGATACATAAGACAATTGTATCTCCTTGCTGGCAATCATTTCTCTAGACAAGTTATAATGAACTTCTATATGTGTAGTTCTAGCATGAAATACATGATTAGGAGCTAAATGTAATGAGCTCATACTGTCTCCAAATATAAATGGAGTGCCAAAATCCAACCCTAAATCTATGTATAGGGTCTTGATCCACATTGCTTCTTGTGTTGCATTTGCCAATCCTCGGTATTCACCTTCAGTTGAGGAAAGAGCTACAGTAGGTTGCTTCTTCGAGGAAAAAGAAATGAGCTTTGTACCTACAAAGGATAGATATCTAGATGTGCTTATCATGTCATCTTTTGATCCTTACCAATCTGCATCAGTGAAGAGCTTCACATTCAAATCAGATGTATAAGGGTAATATAGACCTTCATTGATTGTTTGCTTTAGATACTTCAATATCCTTTTGGTTGCATCCATGTGAGGTTTCCTCGGAGTGTGCATAAATTGGCTAAGCACTCTTACTCCATAGCAGATATCTACCCTAGATAGGGTGGCATAGTTTAGGCTTCCAATGAGACTTTGGTAGCTTATAATATCTTCAATTGGTTCCCCTTCATGAGCACTTAACTTGTGATTGACCTCCATGGGAGTGCCTGCAACCTTAGTGTCTTGCATTTTAAGCTTTTCAATCATATCCTTAATGTACTTCCTTTGTGTAAGGAACATTCCTTGATCTTTGTAGGCAACTTCCAAGCCAAGAAAGTAAGTGAGCAATCCAAGGTCACTTATCTTGAATTCTTCTTTCATTTGAGCCTTGATCTTTCTGATTCCATTTGCATCATCACTTGTAAGAATTATGTCATATACATACACACATAGATATATAACTTCAAAGTTATTCTTCTTAATGAAGAGTGAAGAATCAGCCTTGCTCAATTTGAATCCTTTGTCCTACAAAAATGTGACAAGTTTATGGTTTGAAGCTCTAGGAGCTCGACGACACCGTTCCACTAATGAAATAATGCTAATAGAGCCATGTCCCCCTTGTGCTTGCTCCTCTAGATCCATCACATTTTGTAGCCTCCACCTAGGATTCCTCGTTGTTTTCTAGCCTATTCTCTTTGTAGGTTATCGTGTAGCATGATGGAGACTCTGCCCCCACCCACCTTAAGAAATCCTCATCTTTGATAATGCCATCTAATCCTAGAGATTAAGGCTCATCATTCTCTTGTTCTTCCTAGGAATTAGCACCCACTCATGCATGATCTTGGTTGAATTCCACCTATAATTGTTTTATCTTGTCTTGATCATGTACCCACATGTAGCCCGACCCCAAATCCTAGCTAGATGATACTCTCATGTGTGAGCCATGGTCATCGCAATAGTAAGGGAAATCCTTTGGATGTGAGGGGGTGTCCTAACACAATAAATTTTAAGATGAAATCACACCCCTCTACTTTGAGTTCCACCCTTTGGATGAATTGGATAGGTATTACCTTGCTCTCATGTGCCATGATGACCGTAAGATATGTCTTTCTAGATGGTAGGAGTCCTAGAATCTTCATCATTGATTCATGCATCAACCAGATATCTAATCAAAGATCAATCATCACATAGATTTTGTGGCGAACTATCGTGATTGCTTCTTGAGGGCTATAATAGCCAAGGACTGGGCTTGTGTTACAAAGTTACAAAGCAATTACCCAAAATATTCCCCATCAAAACTGCTGCTCCTAGTGAAGCGACAAGGTTGAATATCTCACTTTAAAAATGATAATCCATAGGCTATTGAGAAGTGGCTCAGTCAAGTGACTGAACTGAGACTCGTAGTTTCCCCAATGATGATGCACATGCAATGCTTCAAGTGAGCTCAAGTGATAGATGGAGTCTTAGGGAGAAAAACTAGCTCATTAGACTAAGGTTTTTGAAATAATCTTTTATCTACAAGCCAATATAAAATTTGGCTTATCATGAAAAGGACTTTGGAACTTAGAAATTGATCAAATTAAAATAAGTTTCCTCTTCAAAGCATACTTCTTCAATATACTCAAAATCTCTTCATTTGACGAGTCACTATAGAAGAAGAATAGAGAGAGTGAACTAGATCCAACGCTTGGTTGTTTGAGCAATTCCCTTGACATTGGCCTTTTGTAGAGTGACCAGATGGCTAGTCTTGAACACCACATCATTCGAAAGCAAGCAACTGGTACCCGATGCACACACCACTAAGGTCCCTAATGACTGCAACTTCTAAAGATCTAAATCCTAGCCTGACACCTTCCTTCTTATTTGCAATATTGATGCTCAAAACCTAGTCAATTATCATGTTCTTCTCTTAGCATCCTCCACTTCTTAAATGCTTAGCTTTCAACCCTCTTAAAGGGCACTCATTTATAATCAACCTTTGCGCTTCTTGTCTTCCATTTCCAAACCACAACCTTGCTTGTAAAACTCACCTTGAAACTTGGAACCACAATCCTACATCTACTTTTGTTCTTCCATGCACTGCCTATTCTACTACAACTGCTTCTCATGTCCCATGTGAGCCTCAACTCTATTGATAAGCAATCTGAATTTTGCATATATCATGCGATGCACTTATCTACAGGTGATTTGTTGTGATCTCTACCCTAAGCACATCTAACTCTTCCATGTTGGATGCCTACTCACATGTGTCTGCAAATGGGCACAACTATGTGCATAATCTATTGTCTATTTGTAGGCTCCTCTCCTCCCTATGCATGCATCAAGGATATATCTTCTTAGCTACCCATAAACCCTTTATATTTTGGGTCATTGTTTCTCTTCCCGCCACAACACTCCAAGATTCTCCTTTGTTGTGCCAGCATTTATTATGATTGCCACAAGTTGCCACTGAAGATCATCATTTTTGCACATGCAAAACATACAAAAAAATATCATGTTTGTACTTCAAAAAGGGCATTGTAGATGAACACAGAAGGATAGCAGCATGAAGTCATGTAGTAGTTAATGTAAGGGACAATGTCAAGTGCCACGAGAGTAAATCAATATTTTACTTATTACCAAGCTTTTAGAACTAATGCTTGGGTTTGGACCAAATGGGCTGCTAATTCTTCCGTGATCAAAATGGTAGAGTTACTATAGCTGATATGACTATCTAACTCTAGATATATTGGCCATCGAGATGGCCCAGAGTACTAGAGACATTGAGCATCGGACCAAAGAATACCAAACTGGACCAAGATCTCCAACATTGCATTGGATGTATGAGTACTATATGCTCAAGGTTTCCCAAACCTTCATGGATGTTTCCAAGTCTTGCACATGCCCAATCATGCTATTCCTTATGTGTTGGGATAGAATAGATATGACATTTCTATCCCTCGATATCCATTGATTAAGTGCCTTTCTCACGTATCTTTCAAGCGGTGAAAAATGAACCCTACATGGGCCTTAGATTATGGAGTGATTAGTGATGGACCAATCAGAAGAGGGTGGTGGCCACAATCTATGCCCTATAGAATACAAGGCTGAAGGGAGAGGGGATAGATTTCTCCCTTATTTAATGAGGTACATCTAGAGAGAGAAGGAATTTGGTAAATTGGTTGGGCCCAAAAATTCAAAACTTTTAAAGAGTTAAAAAGCTCATCATAGCACCTGAGAATGGACCCCTCATTATTTCTTTAGGGTCAAAAGTACTATGTTTTCCCCAAACTCAAAATTCGTGCACGTTTGGAGCTTACTATGTTTTCCCCAAACTCAAAATTCGTGCACGTTTGGAGCTTGAAAAAATGAGCTTTTTCAAAAATACTCAAAAAATAGTTATTTCCTTGCTAAACCTCACATTTTCATACCCAGGTCACAAAAAGTCATCGTTTTCCACTACTTTCGCTCTGTAGCACACCATTGAAGCTCTTGTTTCTACATTCCAACCTACTTGCATCTCTGTAGTACCCCTCCTTCTTCTGCTCCTGGTGCTTGATCTTCTCCATAAGCTTTTCTGCACCCTTGAAGACATCAGATGGCCTCACACCACCATTGTTATGGACATTAAACCCAACTCGGACTCTAGGCTCCTTTGACATCACAAACTCCAATGCTGCTAATTGGCATCTCTCAACCCACGTGATGCAATCAACAAGACAAGCTTTAATGGCATCCCCTATAGCCCATTTAGAGTCACCCCATTGACCAACCACTCTTGCTCGTTCATATCTGCACTCAATGGCGAAAGTGTTTGGTGCAATAAGGGCACATTATAGACAGCCTACACAGTGGCTCTCATCAACAAAGATAGCTCTCTCTTCATGAGAAGGTCCTAGCCATTTGGAATAAAATGGAGAACCAGTATAGCCCTGTAATTCCGAGGAACATGCAACAGATTGATCACATATGGATCTCTGATCGGGATCCGCAAGTGTAGTATAGGCCTGATACAGAAGGATCGACATTTCATCGCCAGCTATGTCTAGATGGCACTTCTTCTGTAACCACCGATAAGATCTCCGTATCTCTTGCAAGCTCCCTCTTGCTCTCTCCGCGTGTGACCCCCCCCTTTTTCTTCCTTCTCTCTCTCTCCCCCTCTCTTCCCCCCTCTCTCTCTCTTTCCTCCTCCCTCTCTCCCTTTTTCTTTCTCTCTCTCTCTCTCTCTCTCTCTCTCTCTCTCTCTCTCTCTCTCTCTCTCTCTCTCTCTCTCTCTCTCTCTCTCTCTCTCTCTCTCTCTCTCTCTCGTCTCTCTCTCTCTCTCCTCTCTCTCAGGCTCTCTCTCTCTCGCTCTCTCCTCCTCTCGTCGTCTTCTCTCTCTCTCTTCCTCTCTCTCTCTTCTCTCTCTCCATCTCTCCTCTTCTCTCTTCTCTCCTCTCTCTCTCTTCGCTCGTCCTCCTCTCTCTCTCTCTCGTTCTCCCCCGTCAAACTTTCTTCTCATCTCTCTCTTCTCTCTCTCCTTCTCGGATCGCTCTCTCGTCTCCTCTCTCTCTCTCAGTCTCCCCTCTTCTCTCTCATCCGCCTCTCGTCCTGCCTTTCTTCTCTCCTCGCTCTTCTCTATCTCTCTCATTCTCTCTCTCTCTCTCTCTCGCTCTCTCTCGTCTCTCTCTCTCTCTCGTCTACTCTCTCTCTCTCTCTCTCTCTGTCACTCTCTCTCTCTCTCTTCGTTCTCTCTCTCTCTCTCTCGCTCCTCTCAACCCAAAGCTCTCTCTCTCCCTCCCTCGTCTTGCTCATTCTCTTCTCATCTCATCTCTCTCCTTCGTTCTCTCTCTCTCTCATTCTCTCGTCTCTCTCATCTTCTCAATCATCTCTCTCTCTCTCCTCGTTCTCTCTCTCTCTCTCTCTCTCTCATCGTCTACTGCTCTCTTTCTTCTCTCTCTCTCTCTCTCATCTCTCGCCTCGTCTCTCCTCTCTCTCTCTCTCTCTCGTCTCGCTCTCTCCTCTCTCTCTCTCTCTCTTCTCTCTCTCTCTCTCTCTCTCTCTCTTCTCTCTCTCTCTCATCCTCTCTCTCTCTCTCTCATCTCTCTCTCTCTCTCTCGTCTCTCTCTCTCTCCTCTCTCTCTCTCTCTCTCTCTCTCTCTCTCTCTCTCTCTCTCTCTCTCTCTCTCTCTCTCTCTCTCTCTCTCTCTCTCTCTCTCTCTCTCTCTCTCTCTCTCTCTCTCTCTCTCTCTCTCTCTCTCTCCCCTCCTTCTCTCTCTTCCCCCCGCCATCCTCGCTGCCCCGCACCCCTCCGCAGCCCTCTGCCCACCACCCCCGCCCAACCCCGCAGAAGCCACCCCCGCCCCCTCACTCCGCAGCCCTCCACCCACCACCCCCGCCCCTCACCCCGCAGCCCTTCGCCCACCACCCCCGCTCCTCCCCTGCGCCGCCCGCAGCCCGCCCCTCTCCTCTCCGCCGCCCGCAGACCTGCCCCGCTCCGCCCCCGCTCCTCCCCTCCGCTGCCGCAGCCCGCCCCTCCCCTCTCCGCCTGCACCCACCCCCTCCTACCCACACCCGCCCTCACCCCCCAAGACCCGCCCCCGCTCCTCCTCTCCGCCGCCCGCAGACCCGCCCCGCTCCGCCCCCGCTCCTCCCCTCTGCCGCCCGCAGACCTGCCCCGCTCCTCTCCGCCGCCCGCAGACCCGCCCCACTCCGCCCCCTCCGCCTCCTCCCCCTCATCCACTCCGCAACCCCGCAGCCCGCAACCCCGCAGCCCGCAACCCGCAGCAGCCCCCCGCCCCCTCCGCCATAACCCCCGCTCCCCCCTCCGCCATAATTCCCCTCCCCTCCCCCGTAGCCCAATTCTGCCCCGCACCCCGCCCCTCCTAGTCCGCCCACCCCGCCCCTCCTAGTCCGCCCCACCCCGCCCCTCCTAGTCTGCACCACCCCGCCCCTCCTAGCTCCGCACCCCTCTGCCTCCCTCCCCCTCATCCACTCCGCCCCCTCTGCCTCCTCCCCCTCATCCACTCCGCACCCAACCACATTTCCCCCTCACCTCCTCACATTCCCACACATGCGACACACACACAAACGCACACACTTCCTCACACATACACACATGCACAACCACACAAAACACACACATCCCTACACACACACCCCACACGTACACACGCACACACACATACACAATCACACACCCCCATAATTGCACACAAATACACTCTCACACACACATCCCTACACACACACCCCACACATACACAAGCACACACACATTTTCACACACACACCCCACTCACACACACCCGCATGCACGCACATAACCACACACACTCACACCCACACACATGCACACTCACACCCACACACACATACACAGACGCGCGAGGAAATCAGATAATTGATCTGCAAACAAGCATGTTGGTGCACATCCAGTGGGAGCCAAGGTTCATTTGCGCTTCGATATATTGAGAGAGCCTTTTTGGGGCAAGGGTGTTGCAGGTAGGAGCTTTCCTGGAGTACCTTACACTTTCTTCCGACAAGTGGAAAGGATGAAAGAGTACTCCTTACCAGGATGCACATGTACCAAACGGTTCAATCCTAAAAACTATATTGGTGATGGTAGACAATATCAGTAGCAAAGATGTTCGGGCTTCTAATTGCAAGAAAGAAGATGAAAAGTGAATTGTTAAAAGTGAAAGTGGAATTGCCAGCAACCATTCACGGCGACTACCTATCTTTGTGGATCCAATTCAAATCAAGGGAATATTTGACCTACCCCTCCAATTTTGGGCATTCCACCGGCGCGTGATCAATGGACGTGAAGATTCGGCAAAGCCTCTTGATCTATTGGGGCCTATAAAAACAATGGATTTGTGCTCATTGGGGGTACATTTTTTTTTTTTGCAGTTACTTGGACGCATGTATACGTGCAGAAGTTCTCTCTTGCACTTGGTGGTTTCAAGCCTATTGTAGGAGCTACTCTTTAGTGTGGATACAGAGGGTAGGCTTCTCAGTGGAGGGCTATGAGCACTATAGTGTAAGAGAGTGTCTTGGATTTTCTTTCTTTTCTGTGAGACACTATTGGTGTTAAGCTCTATTCTCTTGAGCAATTCCTTCATCATTTGTATTGATCTGTATTTATCTGCATAGAGTACCACGAAGCTCTGAGCATTAGTTTTGAGCATTTCCTTGACAAATCTTGTAATCATCTGAATCGAATCAGGAAGTGTATGGTCTTCATTGGTAAATTGTTGTCCATATTTTATGAAGTATCTCCTTGTTATCTACCTAATCACATAAATGTTAAAGGGTATACTTCCCTAAAGAGAACCCCCCTTGAGTAGGCGACGTACTGGATGTGTTAATCTTTGTTCTCTACTTTTGATAAAAGTGGATACCCCAGTACCTCCTCTACAGTTTGGCACGCCCGGTGGGACCTTTGCATTTTTGTGAGGGGTATTTTGCTCTATTACATTGCAAGTAGGTACATGACCCATACACGAGCAGATAAGGAGTCTCTTCGTGTTCGGAGGAGCCTTAACAAGTTAGCAATAGCCACGACCAGTGAGTCTACTTCCCCTCTGCCTTCCCTAAATTTGTCTATTGATTTGGGTGCGACACCATTGTCAAAAGAAGGGTATAGGAGAACTCTAGACTTCTCCTCAGATACGTCCGAAGAAACACCAGTACAAATGGAGGATCTCTCTCATTTGCTCTCCAGATTAAACATCAAATTCCCCACCTTCAAGGGACATGCTTATGAGGATGCTGATGATCATGTGAGGAGATTCATCTCTTTATGTCATGGACGTGGTCTGCAGAATAGAGAAGATGCAATGTTGGCACTTTTTCCATCCACATTGGAGGGTCTTGCAGATAAATGGTTTAGTCAATATGCAGATGGCCATTTCACTACTTGGGAGGCTCTGAAGACGGCTTTCTCACAAACATTCAGACCAAGTGATTCCTCAGAAAGAGCTCTAGATCAGCTAGAGAATTTGAAGCTAATCTCAGGTGAATCCTTTCATGAACTTCACACTAGAACAAAAACACTTGTTGCACGTCTGCCACATGCTCCAGGTGACTTTTTGGTTAAAAAGTGGATAGAGAAGGCTCTGCCCAGGTCATCTCAGCAGAAGCTTCGTGAGTCTCTTAGATTGGATGCAACCCTCAATGATTTTGTTGCAGTGGCATCACGCATTCAAGAAGCAAGGCAACATTTTGAAGGGGATACACAACAAAAGTATGCTCCAGATCTGGATCCTATTGAGCAACTAAGGAGGGAACTTGAAGCATTGAAGATGCAACAAAATCAACAAGAAGAGAAGGTCTTGCCACCACTGCGTCGCACTGATGATGAAGTAGCTCAACTTCGCCGAGAGTTAGAAGATTTGAAGACCACTGAGGATATAAGGAGACAAATTTGGTGTACAATCTGTAACAACAATGGACATTCCAATGCTAATTGCCCTATTAAGGTAAGCTGTCAATTTTGTGGAAAAGATGGTCATGAAGCAGGGGATTGCTACTACCTCAAGGGTACACAGCAGAGAGGTAACCCTCAAAATTTGGATTCATATTATGCTAGTACATCAAATACTTCAAATAGAGAGGAGAATCGGCCTGCAAGGCCTAGATATAATAAACCTTTGATGTGCTATCGTTGTGGTGAGTACGGCCACATGCAAAATAGGTGTTCTCTTCCAGAAGATGCACCTCCCTGTCAACATTGTCCAGAGGCCAAGGATCATTATACCAAAGATTGCCCAAGAGGTCGTCCTGCTCCAATTCACATGATTGCAGTCTCCCCACCAGTAGAAGGTATGACTACTCAATCATATGCTGTTTCATCCTCTGCTATGCCCATGATGACCAGAGCTAGGCAAGCAGCAGCAAACCTTAGGGGAGAACAACAAGGAATTCAGGATAAAGAGTGTAGAGCCTGCATATGCCATCCCCTCCTTCTCTCTCTCTGTGTGTTTTATGTCAGTTTATCTCACTCTGAATAGCATCATTATAATGTAAGGCTTCATTCTTAGCTTCATGTTCATTAAGCGGGAATATCCGCTCTCTCTCTCTTCCACCCCCTCCACCCACCAGCTCCCTCCACTCACCTCTCCCTCCAACCATCCCCACGTTAGTTCCCTCGCGTGCCTTTCCCCTCTCTCTCTCTCTCTCTCTCTCCCCTTTCCTCTCTCTCCTCCCCCCCCACCCCCTCAGCCCCCGCCAACCCCCTCCCCTCCCCCCACCACCATCACCCTCCCCTCCCCTCACCCCCAGCCCCCTCACCACCCCTCCCGCCCCACTGCCCCCCTCAGCCCCCGCGCGCTTCCCCCTCTCTCCCTCCCTCTCTCTCTCTCTCATTCTCTCCCCTTCCCTCTCTCTCTCCTCCCCGCCACCCCCTCAGCCCTCGCCAACCCCCTCCCCTCCCCTCACCACCATCACCCTCCCCTCCCCTCACCGCCAGCCCCCTCACCACCCCTCCCGCCCCACTGCCCCCCTCAGCCCCCGCCAACCCCCTCCCCTCCCCTCACCAACATCACCCTCCCCTCCCCTCACCCCGAGCCCCCTCACCACCCCTCCCGCCCCACTGCCCCCCTCAGCCCCCGCGTGCTTCCCCCTCTCTCCCTCTCTCTCTCTCTCTCTCTCTCTCTCTCTCTCTCTCTCTCTCTCTCTCTCTCTCTCTCTCTCTCTCTCTCTCTCTCTCTCTCTCTCTCTCATTCTCTCCCCTTCCCTCTCTCTCCTTCCTCGCCACCCCCTCAGCCCCCGCCAACCCCCTCCCCTCCCCTCACCACCATCACCCTCCCCTCCCCTCACCACCAGCCCCCTCACCACCCCTCCCGCCCCACTGCCCCCCTCAGCCCCCACCAACCCCCTCCCCTCCCCTCACCACCATCACCCTCCCCTCCCCTCACCGCCAGGCCCCTCACCACCCCTCCCGCCCCACTGCCCGCTCAGCCCCCGCGCGCTTCCCCCTCTCTCTCTCTCTCTCTCTCTCTCTCTCTCTCTCTCATTCTCTCCCCTTCCCTCTCTCTCCTCCCCCGCCACCCCCTCAGCCCCCGCCAACCCCCTCCCCTCCCCTCACCACCATCACCCTCCCCTCCCCTCACCACCAGCCCCCTCACCACCCCTCCCGCCCCACTGCCCCCCTCAGCCCCCGCCAACCCCCTCCCCTCCCCTCACCACCATCACCCTCCCCTCCCCTCACGGCCAGCCCCCTCACCACCCCTCCCCCCCCACTGCCCCCCTCAGCCCCCGCCAACCCCCTCCCCTCCTCTCACCACCATCACCCTCCCCTCCCCTCACCGCCAGCCCCCTCACCACCCCTCCCGCCCCACTGCCCCGTCAGCCCCCGTGCGCTTCCCTCTCTCTCTCTCTCTCTCTCTCTCTCTCTCTCTCTCTCTCTCTCTCTCTCTCTCTCATTCTCTCCCCTTCCCTCTCTCTCCTCCCCCACCACCCCCTCAGCCCCCGCCAACCCCCTCCCCTCCCCTCACCACCATCACCCTCCCCTCCCCTCACCGCCAGCCCCCTCACCACCCCTCCCGCCCCACTGCCCCCCTCAGCCCCCGCCAACCCCCTCCCCTCCCCTCACCACCATCACCCTCCCCTCCCCTCACCGCCAGCCCCCTCACCACCCCTCCTGCCCCACTGCCCCCTCAGCCCCTGCGCGCTTCCCCCTCTCTCTCTCTCTCTCATTCTCTCCCCTTCCCTCTCTCTCCTCCCCCGCCACCCCCTCAGCCCCCGCCAACCCCCTCCCCTCCCCTCAGCCCCTCTCTCTTCCCCCGTGCCCCTCCATCCCACGACCCCTCTCTCTCTCTCTTTCTCTTTCTCTCTCTCTTCCCCTGCCCCGCAACCATGATCAAGGGGGGGTTTATTTGTACATGAATATGACCTTCCATTTCCAATTCAAGGCATGACTCTAGATGTTATTCTCAATCCACATGCTTTTCCATCAAGGCAGACAGTCGGACAACTGCTTGAGTGCCATTTTGCCAAAGTGCTACCCTAAAGGGCAAAGTGTTTCAATGGGACTGCCTTTAATCGTAAACCCATTAGCTTCATTTGAAATTCCTGGGGATTCCATCAAAGGGGAAATGACAAATAGGTCATTCCAATACCACGCCCGACACAAAAAGAGGATCTCAGCTTGCAATCAAAAGTGACAATAAAGGTGTAAGTGGTAAAAGTAAAAGTGGAGAAATGAGTGTTGCCACGAACCATTCATGACGACTACCTATTTTTGAGGACCCAATTCAAGACTGGTGGCATATTTGATTTACCCCTCCAATCTTGGGCAATCAATCGGCGCATGATCAGTGGACGTGAGGAATCGGCAAGGCCCTCCTAGACCTATTGAGGCCTATAAAACAATGGATTTGTGCTCATTTGGGGTACATTTTTTTTCTGGAGTTACTTTGCTGTGTGTATACGTGTAGAAGTTCTCTCTTGCACTTGGTGGTTTCAAGCCTATTGTAGGAGCTACTCTGTAGTGTGGATACAGAGGGTAGGCTTCTCAGTGGAGGGCTATGAGCACTATAGTGTAAGAGAGTGTCTTGGATTTTCTTTCTTTTCTATGAGACACCATCGGAGTTAAGATCTATACTCTTGAGCTATTCCTTCATCAGTTGTATTGATCTGTATTTATCTGCATAGAGTACCACGAAGCTCTGAGCATTAGTTTTTTGAGCATTTCCTTAACAAATCTTGTAATCATCTGAATCGAATCAAGAAGTGTATGGTCTTCCTTGGTTAATTGTTGTTCATATTTTCTAGAGTATGTACCACTCTGTGCAATCCTTGTCATCTACCTGCTCACAGAAATGTTAAAGGGTATACTTCCCTAAAGAGAACCCCCCTTGAGTAGGCGACGTACTGGATGTGTTAATCTTTAATCTCTATTTTTTTTGTTAAAAGTGGATACCCCAGTACCTCCTCTACAGTTTGGCACGCCCGGTGGGACCTTTGCATTTCTGTGAGAGGTATTTTTGCCCCATTACATTTGCAAGAAGGTACATGACCCATACACGGGTAGATAAGGAGTCTCTTCGTATTCGGAGGAGCCTTAACAAGTTAGCCATAACCACGACTAGTGAGTCTACCTCCCCTCTGCCCTCCCTAAATTTATCAATTGATTTGGGTGCGACACCATTGTCGAAAGAGGGGAATAGGAGAACTCTAGACTTCTCCTCAGATACGTCCGAAGAAACACCAGTACAAATGGAGGATCTCTCTCATTTACTCTCCAGATTAAATATCAAATTCCCTACCTTCAAGGGACAAGCCTATGAGGATGCTGATGATCATGTGAGGAGATTCATCTCTTTATGCCGTGGAAGAGGTCTGCAAAATAGAGAGGATGCAATGCTGGCACTCTTTCCATCCACATTGGAGGGTCTTGTAGATAAATGGTATAGTCAATATGCAGATGGCCATTTCACTACATGGGAGGCTTTGAAGGCGGCCTTCTCACAGACATTCCGACCAAGTGATTCCTCGGAAAGAGCTCTAGATCAGCTAGAGAATTTGAAGCTAAGACCAGGTGAATCCTTTCATGAACTTCACACTAGAACAAAAGCACTTGTTGCACGTCTGCCACATGCTCTAGGTGACTTTTTGGTTAAAAGGTGGATCGAAAAGGCTCTGCCTAGGTCATCTCAGCAGAAGCTTCGTGAATCTCTTAGATTGGATGCGACCCTCAATGATTTTGTTGCAGCGGCATCACGCATTGAAGAAGCAAGGCAACATTTTGAAGGGGATACACAACAAAAGTATGCTGCAGATCTGGATCCTATTGAGCAACTAAGGAGGGAACTGGAAGCATTGAAGATGCAACAAAATCAACAAGAAGAGAAGGTCTTGCCACCACTGCGTCGAACTGATGATGAAGTGGCCCAACTTCGCCGAGAATTAGCAGATTTGAAGACCACTCAGGATATAAGGAGACAAATTAAGTGTACAATCTGTAACAACAATGGACATTCCAATGCTAATTGCCCTATTAAGGTAAGCTGTCAATTTTGTGGAAAAGATGGTCATGAAGCCAGAGATTGTTATTACCTCAAGGGTACACAGCAGAGAGGTAACCCTCAAACTTTGGATTCATACTATGCTAGTACTTCAAATACATCTAATAGAGAGGAGAATAGGCCTGCAAAGCCTAGATATAATAGACCCTTGATGTGCTATCGTTGTGGTGAATATGGCCACATGCAAAATAGGTGTTCCCTCCCAGAAGATGCACCTCCTTGTCAACATTTTCCAGAGGCCAAGGATCATTATACCAAAGATTGCCCCAGAGGTCGTCCTGCTCCAATTCATATGATTGCAGTCTCTCCACATGAAGAAGGAAAAACCACTCAGACTTATGCTGTTTCATCCTCTGCAATGCCCATGATGACTAGAGCTAGGCAAGCAGCTGCAACCCAGAGAGATGAACAACAAGGATTTCAGGATAAAGAGGAAGAAAAGGAGTCTGGATGGAAGGACCAAGCACAAATTGAAGGAGCTTATAATAAGATGACTACTTCTCTAAAGGGCCAACCAACAAGTCTGCAAGAAAACACTCAGGAGGTAAATATTGAACAGATCTTGAAAGGTATTCATCACAAGGTTAGTCTATATGAACTTATAAGGATGGATTAAAAAATAAGAAGTGACTCACTGAAGATTATACACTCTGCTCACTTGGTCCAATCACCTAGTATAGACGGTTTCATGGTTGATTTTCCCCCTGCACCCTTAGCAGACTACCAAAGCTCAAGATTATCTGTATGTATAAAGAATGAAGCTCTCACAGGTGTGATCATAGATGGAGGCTCTGGTATCAATTTAATGCCAGATTTTACAATGAAGAAGCTGAAATTGAACCCCACCAAGTTGGCACCATTCACGGTTACATTGGCAGATCAACATCGGGTTGCGCCACTGGGCATTATTGAGAAGGTACTGATGGTAGTACAAGGCTGCCATTTTGTTCTAGATTTTGTTGTTATTGCACTTCCACAGGAGACTTCTTACCCTCTACTCTTGGGGAGACCTTGGCTGAGACAAGCAAAAGCTTTGCAAGATTGGGGAAAAAATAAACTATGGATTTCAACAAATACCAATAGCCAACTGCAACTACATTTGGAAGAAGGATTCGACTCAGGAAAAACTACTAGATATACTGTGGACACTTAGGTAATGCCCTCTCTACCCCAAGAAGAGGATACATTGTTAAATTGGATGATGGGAAGTGCAGAGTGTTGCACAGTGGAGATTAATGAAATTGAGGAAGAAGTTGCAGATAAGGTAATTACAGGAAAGGGCAATGAAGACCACAAGGTGTTGGAGAATGAGCAACTGAAGGAAAATACAATCTTTGAAGGGGCTACCAATATAAAAGTATCAGAGAGGGAAGATTATGAACCTAAGAGCAGAGAAGATCTTCCTTTTTCAGATATACCTCAAGGATGGATGAAAGAACATGTTGCAGAATATAAATTAAAATCCACTCCTGCATATAGTGGAGATGATTTCTCAAGCAAGACCAGTCCTGAAACATTGGTTCAAGAAGTAAATTTAGGGGATGAAGAGAACCCTCAAATGGTCCATTTGGCATCCTGGTTGTGGCATTATCCTCCCTTGCTACAGAAGGTAACTTCTTTGCTTTTTACTTATAAAAGTGTCTTCGCATGGTCCTACAAAGATTTAACAGGGATACCAGAAGAGCTTGGGTTACATCGGATACCCTTAGTTGAGGGAGCCGCACCAGTAAGAAGTAGACCATATCGACTCAATCCGAAGTATGCAGAGGTGGTAAAAGCAGAAATTACAAAGCTAGAAGAAGCTGGTATAATTGTTCCAGTAGAACATTCCAGGTGGCTTTCTTCCATGGTTATTGTACCCAAGAAGAATAGTGGAAAAATAAGAGTATGTAATGATTTCTGTGCTTTGAATAAAGTGACTATTCAAGATGGATTTCCTCAGCCCTTCACAGAGCAAGTACTTGAAGAGGTAGCTGGTCACACTTTGTATAGTTTCTTGGATGGTTTTAGTGGCTACAATCAGATAGTGATTCATCCTGATGATAGGGACAAAACAGCCTTTGTCACTCCTTGGGGCACTTATGTCTATACTCGAATGGCTTTTGGTTTGAAGAATGCACCGGCTTCATTTAATAGAACGATGTATCTAATATTGGGCAAATGGTTAACAACCTTTCTACGCATTTTCATGGATGACTTTTCAGTATTTTCAGGTACAGATAGAAGGGCAGCAGTCCAAGATTTCCATGACCATTTGGAAAATCTAAAAGAAATTTTTGAGCAATGTCTCAAAACAGGTTTGAAATTGAATCCTGATAAATGTCACTTTTTGGTCACTAAGGGCACTCTTCTTGGTCACATAGTATCTGCTAAAGGTATAACTGTTGACCCTGCAAAGGTTATAGCTATTCTTTCCATGCCAATTCCACAAAGCCCAAAGGAAGTGCAAAGTTTCTTTGGACATGCAGGATATCACAGAATATTCATTAGGATGTATTCGGAAATTGCTAAGCCCTTGTCAAGGCTTACCAGTAAAAAGATCCCTTTCTCATGGAGTGCTGAAGCTGACAAAGCATTTTGTGAACTAAAGATTAGGCTATGTACTGCTCCACTTTTAAGTGTTCCTAATTGGTCATTGGAATTTCATGTGCATACAGATGCTAGTCTTCATGCTGTTGGTGCAGTTCTAGCTCAACCATCATCTCACAAAGTGGATAGACCTATCTCTTATGCTAGCAGATTACTCAACCAAGCTGAAAGGAATTACAGTACAACGGAAAGAGAAGGTTTGGCTATCGTATTTGCTCTTCAGAAGTTCCGACATTATCTCCTTGGTGTACATTTCATTGTTATTTCTGATCATCAGCCCTTGAAGTATTTGATAAACAAGCCTAGAGTAGCTGGAAGGATTTGGAGATGGTTACTCCTATTTCAAGAATTTAATTTTGATATTCATATTAAGCCAGGAAAAGAGCACTACATGGCAGATCAAGTGTCCAGAATGGCAATGAGCGAAAAGGCAACAGGTATTAATGATGAATTGGTGGATAGCAATCTTTTTCTAGTAGCAATCCAGACTGGTTGGTATTATGAAATTCTCCATGTTCTGACTACTGGAAAGATCCCAGAACACTTGACACCTGTAGAAAAGAGAAGATTGCTCCTGAAAACCAAAGCATATTCTCTTATAAATGGAAATTTATATAAATACTGTCGAGATGATATATTGAGAAGGTGTGTCTATCCAGAGGAGGTAAATCTTCTGGTAGAGGCTGCACACAATGAAGGACATCGAAAGGGGGAAGAATTGGCTCATAGAATCATCCACAAAGGTTTATGGTGGCCTCATATTTTCAAGGATGCA
This sequence comes from Ceratopteris richardii, assembly GCA_020310875.1. Taxonomy (NCBI): domain Eukaryota; kingdom Viridiplantae; phylum Streptophyta; class Polypodiopsida; order Polypodiales; family Pteridaceae; genus Ceratopteris; species Ceratopteris richardii. The sequence continues at coordinate 159,727,962 of CM035416.1, read as the reverse complement.
ATCAAGTTTTCTAAAGAATGCCACATCTGCCAGAGGTGTGCTCCCGCGCCAACCAAATTGAATTTCCAACCATTGGTCATATCTACAGGATGGCTCCCATTTGAACGATGGGGTCTTGATTTCATAGGACCAATTAGTCCAACTGGTCAACCTGGAGGAAAAAAGTATATTTTGATGGCCACATGCTATGCCACTAAATGGATAGAGGCTAAAGCTACTGTGGACTGCACGGCTTTAACAGTGGCTAAATTCGTGTATAAACGTATTTTCTCAAGATTTGGTTGCCCACTGGAAATAACTAGTGATAGGGGCACACATTTTGTAAATCAATTGCTCCAGTTTATATTTGACGGGTACAAAATCTTCCATAAAAAATCTTGTGCCTACTACCCAAGGGCAAATGGCCAAGCAGAAAGCTCCAATAAGATTTTGATTGGATTGCTTCGCAAATTATCTTTCGATCATCAAAGCTCCTAGCCACTAGCACTGATCGGTGCAATCTGGGCTTTCAGAACCACGAAAAGGGTAACCACAGGCAAGACTCCATTTCGGTTAGTATATGGGAAAGAGGCATTGGCACCATTCGAGTTCATTATCAAAAGGGAAATAGAAATCAAAACCATTGGAATTGAACCCCCATTCAGAGATTGGTGGCATTAGAAGAATACAGAGAAGGAGCAATGCAAAAACTTCACGTAACACAAGAAGAGCGCAAAAGGCTGCATGACAGGTATCTGAGGTCCAATGAAGTACAAGAAGGATCCATGGTTTTAGTGCATCAGGTCCCAGCAATTCCAACCAAACTGGCACCCAAATGGATAGGACCTTACACGGTGATAAAAGTATTACCTCAAGGAGCAATACATCTAGAGGATTTGCAGGGTAAGAGGATACCCCTGGTCAATATTTCTAGGGTGAAGAAGTATCGACCTAAGTATAAATGGAAGCACTTCATCCCCTGTACATATCGTATTTTCGTTCAGTAATTGCACTTTACCTAGATCTCATCGAAATAAGCAAAATAAGGAAGGAATTGCACCAGGGATGGTGCAAAGGCTTGATGTGGGGGTCTGTAGAGCCTGCATATGCCATCCCCTCCTTCTCTCTCTGTGTGTGTTTTATGTCAGTTTATCTCACTCTGAATAGCATCATTATAATGTAAGGCTTCATTCTTAGCTTCATGTTCATTAAGCGGGAATATCCGCTCTCTCTCTCTTCCACCCCCTCCACCCACCAGCTCCCTCCACTCACCTCTCCCTCCAACCATCCCCACGTTAGTTCCCTCGCCTGCCTTTCCCCTCTCTTTCTCTCTCTCTCTCTCTCTCTCTCTCTCTCTCTCTCTCTCTCTCTCTCTCTCTCTCTCTCTCTCTCTCTCTCTCTCTCTCTCTCTCTCTCTCTCTCTCTCTCTCTCTCTCTCCCCTTTCCTCTCTCTCCTCCCCCCCCCACCCCCTCAGCCCCCGCCAACCCCCTCCCCTCCCCCCACCACCATCACCCTCCCCTCCCCTCACCCCCAGCCCCCTCACCACCCCTCCCGCCCCACTGCCCCCCTCAGCCCCCGCGCGCTTCCCCCTCTCTCCCTCTCTCTCTCTCTCTCTCTCTCTCTCTCTCTCTCTCTATCTCTCTCTCATTCTCTCCCCTTCCCTCTCTCTCCTCCCCCGCCACCCCCTCAGCCCCCGCCAACCCCCTCCCCTCCCCTCACCACCATCACCCTCCCCTCCCCTCATCGCCAGCCCCCTCAACACCCCTCCCGCCCCACTGCCCCCCTCAGCCCCCGCCAACCCCCTCCCCTCACCACCATCACCCTCCCCTCCCCTCACCCCCAGCCCCCTCACCACCCCTCCCGCCCCACTGCCCCCCTCAGCCCCCGCGCGCTTCCCCCTCTCTCCCTCTCTCTCTCTCTCTCTCTCTCTCTCTCTCTCTCTCTCTCTCTCTCTCATTCTCTCCCCTTCACTCTCTCTCCTTCCCCGCCACCCCCTCAGCCCCCGCCAACCCCCTCCCCTCCCCTCACCACCATCACCCTCCCCTCCCCTCACCGCCAGCCCCCTCACCACCCCTCCCGCCCCAGTGCCCCCCTCAGCCCCCGCCAACCCCCTCCCCTCCCCTCACCACCATCACCCTCCCCTCCCCTCACCACTAGCCCCCTCACCACCCCTCCTGCCCCACTGACCCCTCAGCCCCCGCGCGCTTCCCCCTCTCTCTCTCTCTCTCATTCTCTCCCCTTCCCTCTCTCTCCTCCCCTACCACCCCCTCAGCCCCCGCCAACCCCCTTCCCTCCCCTCACCACCATCACCCTCCCCTCCCCTCACCGCCAGCCCCCTCACCACCCCTCCCGCCCCACTGCCCCCCTCAGCCCCCGCCAACCCCCTCTCCTCCCCTCACCACCATCACCCTCCCCTCCCCTCACCGCCAGCCCCCTCACCACCCCTCCCGCCCCACTGCCCCCCTCAGCCCCCGCCAACCCCCTCCCCTCCTCTCACCACCATCACCCTCCCCTCCCCTCACCGCCAGCCCCCTCACCACCCCTCCCGCCCCACTGCCCCTCAGCCCCCGCGCGCTTCCCTCTCTCTCTCTCTCTCTCTCTCTCTCTCTCTCTCTCTCTCTCTCTCTCTCTCTCTCTCTCTCTCTCTCTCTCTCTCTCTCTCTCTCATTCTCTCCCCTTCCCTCTCTCTCCTCCCCCGCCACCCCCTCAGCCCCCACCAACCACCTCCCCTCCCCTCACCACCATCACACTCGCCTCCCCTAACCGCCAGCCCCCTCACCACCCCTCCCGCCCCACTGCCCCCCTCAGCCCCCGCCAACCCCCTCCCCTCCCCTCACCACTATCACCCTCCCCTCCCCTCACCGCCAGCCCCCTCACCACCCCTCCCGCCCCACTGCCCCCTCAGCCCCCGCGCGCTTCCCCCTCTCTCTCTCTCTCTCATTCTCTCCCCTTCCCTCTCTCTCCTCCCCCGCCACCCCCTCAGCCCCCGCCAACCCCCTCCCCTCCCCTCAGCCCCTCTCTCTTCTCCCGTGCCCCTCCATCCCACGACCCCTCTCTCTCTCTCTTTCTCTTTCTCTCTCTCTTCCCCTGTCCCGCAACCATGATCAAGGGGGGGTTTATTTGTACATGAATATGACCTTCCATTTCCAATTCAAGGCATGACTCTAGATGTTATTCTCAATCCACATGCTTTTCCATCAAGGCAGACAGTCGGACAACTGCTTGAGTGCCATTTTGCCAAAGTGCTACCCTAAAGGGCAAAGCGTTTCAATGGGACTGCCTTTAATCGTAAACCTATTAGCTTCATTTGAATTGTCTGGGGATTCCATCAACGGGGAAATGACAAATAGGTCATTCCAATACCACGCCCGACACAAAAAGAGGATCTCAGCTTGCAATCAAAAGTGACAGTAAAGGTGTAAGTGGTAAAAGTAAAAGTGGAGAAATGAGTGTTGCCACGAACCATTCATGACGACTGCCTATTTTTGAGGACCCAATTCAAGACTGGTGGCATATTTGATTTACCCCTCCAATCTTGGGCAATCAATCGGCGCATGATCAGTGGACGTGAGGAATCGGCAAGGCCCTCCTAGACCTATTGAGGCCTATAAAACAATGGATTTGTGCTCATTTGGGGTACATTTTTTTTCTGGAGTTACTTTGCTGTGTGTATACGTGCAGAAGTTCTCTCTTGCACTTGGTGGTTTCAAGCCTATTGTAGGAGCTACTCTGTAGTGTGGATACGGAGGGTAGGCTTCTCAGTGGAGGGCTATGAGCACTATAGTGTAAGAGAGTGTCTTGGATTTTCTTTCTTTTCTGTGAGACACCATCGGAGTTAAGATCTATACTCTTGAGCTATTCCTTCATCAGTTGTATTGATCTGTATTTATCTGCATAGAGTACCACGAAGCTCTGAGCATTAGTTTTTTGAGCATTTCCTTGACAAATCTTGTAATCCTCTGAATCGAATCAAGAAGTGTATGGTCTTCCTTGGTTAATTGTTGTTCATATTTTCTAGAGTATGTACCACTCTGTGCAATCCTTGTCATCTACCTGCTCACAGAAATGTTAAAGGGTATACTTCCCTAAAGAGAACCCCCCTTGAGTAGGCGACGTACTGGATGTGTTAATCTTTAATCTCTATTTTTTTTGTTAAAAGTGGATACCCCAGTACCTCCTCTACAAAGAGGAAGAAAAGAAGTCTGGATGGAAGGACCAAGTGGAAATTGAAGGAGCTTATGAAGAAATGACTACTTCTCTAAGGGGCCAACCAACACGTCTACAAGAAAATACTCAGGAGGTAAATATTGAACAGATCTTGAAAGGTATTCATCACAAGATTAGTCTCTATGAACTTATAAGGATGGATTCACAAATAAGAAGTGATTTTTTAAAGATTATACACTCTGCTCACTTGGTCCAATCACCTAGTATAGATGGTTTCATGGTTGATTTTCCCCCTGCACCCTTAGCAGATTACCAAAGCTCAAGATTATCTGTTTATATAAAGGATGAAGCTCTTACAGGTGTGATCATAGATGGAGGCTCTGGTATCAATTTGATGCCAGATTTTACAATGAAGAAGCTAAATTTGAACCCCACCAAAATGGGCACCATTTACAGTTACACTAGCAGATCAACATCGGGTTGCGCCTCTTGGCATTATTGAAAAGGTACGAATGATAGTACAGGGTTGCCACTTTGTGTTGGATTTTGTTGTTATTGCCCTTCCACAGGAGACTTCCTATCCTTTGCTCCTGGGGAGACCTTGGCTGAGACAAGCAAAAGCTTTGCAAGATTGGGGGAAAAACAAACTATGGATTTCAACAAGCACCAATAGCCAACTGCAATTACATTTGGAAGAGGGATTTGATTCAGGAAAAACCACTCGATATACTGTGGATACTCAGGTAATGCCCTCTCTACCCCAAGAAGAGGATACATTGTTAAATTGGATGATGGGAAGTGCAGAGTGTTGCACAGTGGAGATTAATGAAATTGAGGAAGAAGTTGCAGATAAGGTAATTACAAGAAAGGGCAATGAAGACCACAAGGTGTTGGAGAATGAGCAATTGCAGGAAATCACAAGCCTTGAGGAAGAAACCCAGATAAAAGTATCAGAGGTAGAATATTTTGAACCTAAGGGCAGAGAAGATCTTCCTTTCTCAGATATACCTCAAGGATGGATGAAAGAACATGTTGCAGAATATAAATTAAAATCCACTCCTGCATATAGTGGAGATGATTTCTCAAGCAAGACCAATTCTGAAACATTGGTTCAAGAAGTAAATTTAGGGGATGAAGAGAACCCTCAAGTAGTCCATTTGGCATCCTGGTTGTGGCATTATCCTAATTTACTACAGAAGGTAACTTCTATGCTCTTTACTTACAAAAGTGTCTTCGCATGGTCCTACAAAGATCTAACAGGAATACCAGAAGAGCTTGGATTACATCGGATACCCTTGGTTGAGGGAGTTGCGCCTGTAAGAAGTAGGCCATATCGACTCAATCCGAAGTATGCAGAGGCGGTAAAAGCAGAGATTATAAAATTAGAAGAAGCAGGTATAATTGTGCCAGTAAAACATTCGAGGTGGCTTTCTTCTATGGTTATTGTGCCGAAGAAAAATAGTGGAAAAATAAGGGTATGTGTTGATTTCCGTGCTTTGAATAAAGTGACTATTCAAGATGGATTTCCTCAGCCCTTCACAGAGCAAGTACTTGAAGAGGTAGCTGGTCACACTTTGTATAGTTTCTTGGATGGTTTTAGTGGCTACAATCAGATAGTGATCCATCCTGATGATAGGGACAAAACAGCCTTTGTCACTCCCTGGGGCACTTATGTCTATACTCGAATGGCTTTTGGTTTGAAGAATGCACCGGCTTCATTTAATAGAACGATGTATCTGATATTGGGAAAATGGTTAACAACCTTTCTACGCATTTTCATGGATGACTTTTCAGTATTTTTAGGTATAGATAGAAGGGCAGCAGTTCAAGATTTCCATGACCATTTGGAAAATCTAAAAGAAATTTCTGAGCAATGTCTCAAAACAGGTTTGAAATTGAATCCTGATAAATGTCACTTTTTGGTCACTAAGGGCACTCTTCTTGGTCACATAGTATCTGCTGAAGGCATAACTTTTGACCCTGCAAAGGTTACAGCTATTCTTTCCATGCCAATTCCACAAAGCCCAAAGGAAGTGCAAAGTTTCTTGGGCCATGCAGGGTATCACAGAAGATTCATTAGGATGTATTCGGAAATTGCTAAGCCCTTGTCAAGGCTTACCAGCAAAAAGATGCCTTTCTCATGGAGTGCTGCAGCTGACAAAGCATTTTGTGAACTAAAGTTGAGGCTATGTACTTCTCCCCTTTTAAGTGTTCCTAATTGGTCATTGGAATTTCATGTGCATACAGATGCTAGTCTTCATGCTGTTGGTGCAGTTCTAGCTCAACCATCATCTCACAAAGTGGATAGACCTGTCTCTTATGCAAGCAGACTACTCAACCAAGCTGAAAGAAATTACAGTACAACGGAAAGAGAAGGTTTGGCTATCGTATTTGCTCTTCAGAAGTTCCGACATTATCTCCTTGGTGTACATTTCATTGTTATTTCTGATCATCAGCCCTTGAAGTATTTGATAAACAAGCCTAGAGTAGCGGGAAGGATTTGGAGATGGTTACTCCTATTCCAAGAATTTAATTTTGATATCCATATTAAGCCAGGAAAAGAGCACTACATGGCAGATCAAGTGTCCAGGACCGCAATGAGCGAAAAGGCAACAGGTATTAATGATGAACTAGTGGATAGCAATCTTTTTCTAGTAGCAATTTGGACAGGTTGGTATGATGAAACTCTTCATGTTCTCACTACTGGAAAGATCCCTGAGCACTTGACACCTGTAGAAAAAAGAAGATTGCTTTTGAAAACCAAAGCATATTCTATCATAAATGGAAATTTATATAAATACTGCCAAGATGATATATTGAGAAGGTGTGTCTATCCAGAGGAGGTAAATCTTCTGCTAGAGGCCGCACACAATGAAGGACATTGAAAAGGGGAAGAATTGGCTCATAGAATCATCCACAAAGGTTTATGGTGGCCTCATATTTTCAAGGATGCAATCAAGTTTTCTAAAGAATGCCACATCTGCCAGAGGTGTGCTCCCGCGCCAACCAGATTGAATTTTCAACCATTAGTCATATCTATCGGATGGCTTCCATTTGAACGATGGGGTCTTGATTTCATAGGGCCAATTAGCCCAACGGGGCAACCAGGAGGTAAAAAGTATATTTTGATGGCCACATGCTATGCCACTAAATGGATAGAGGCTAAAGCTACTGTGGACTGCACGGCTTTAACAGTAGCTAAATTTATGTATAAACGTATTTTCTCAAGATTTGGTTGCCCACTGGAGATTACGAGTCATACGGGCACACATTTTGTAAATCAATTGCTCTAGTTTATATTTGACAGGTACAAAATCTTCCATAAAAAATCTTGTGCCTACTATCCAAGGGCAAATGGCCAAGCAGAGAGTTCCAACAAGATTTTGATTGGACTGCTTCGCAAATTATCTTTTGATCATCAAAGCTCTTGGCCACTAGCATTAATTGGTGCAATTTGGGCTTTCAGAACCACGAAGAGGGGAACCACAGGCGAGACTCCATTTCGCTTAGTTTATGGGAAAGAGGCATTGGCACCATTTGAGTACATTATCAGAAAGGAAATATGAATCAAAGCCATTGGAATTGAACCCCCCATTCAGAGATTGGTGGCATTAGAAGAATACAGAGAAGGAGCAATGCAAAAACTTCAAGTAACACAAGAAGAGCACAAGAGATTGCATGACAGGTATCTGAGATCCAATGAAGTTCAGGAAGGGTCTATGGTTTTAGTGCATCAGGTTCCAGCAATTTCAATTAAATTGGCACCCAAATGGGCAGGACCTTATAAGGTAATCAAAGTATTGCCACAGGGCACAGTGCATGTGGAAGATCTGCAGGGTAAAAGGATTCCCCTGGTCAATATCTCTAATGTGAAGAAGTATCTGAATTAGGTCGAAATGGAAGCACTCCACCCCCTGTACATACCATGTTTTTTCAATAATTGCAGCATAACTAGATCTCTTTGAATTGAGTAGAATAAGGGAGAAATTGCACCAGGGACGGTGCAAAAGCTTGATGTGGGGGTCTGTAGTACCCCTCCTTCTTCTGCTCCTGCTGCTTGATCTTCTCCATAAGCTTTTCTGCACCCTTGAAGACATCAGATGGCCTCACACCACCATTGTTATGCACATTAAACCCAACTCGGACTCTAGGCTCCTTTGACATCACAAACTCCAATGCTGCTAATTGGCATCTCTCAACCCACGTGATGCAATCAACAGGACAAGCTTTAATGGCATCCCCTATAGCCCGTTTAGAGTCACCCCATTGACCAACCACTCTTGCTCGTTCATATCTACTCTCAATGGCGAAAGTGTTTGGTGCAATAAGGGCACATTATAGACAGCCTACACAGTGGCTCTCATCAACAAAGATAGCTCTCTCTTCATGAGAAGGTCCTAGCCATTTGGAATAAAATGGAGAACCAGTATAGCCCTGTAATTCCGAGGAACATGCAACAGATTGATCACATATGGATCTCTGATCGGGATCCGCAAGTGTAGTATAGGCCTGATACACAAGGATGGACATTTAATCGCCAGCTATGTCTAGATGGCACTTCTTCTGTAACCACCGATAAGATCTCCGTATCTCTTGCAAGCTCCCTCTTGCTCTCTCCGCGTGTGACCCCCCCCTTTTTCTTCCTTCTCTCTCTCTCCCCCTCTCTTCCCCCCTCTCTCTCTCTTTCCTCCTCCCTCTCTCCCTTTTTCTTTCTCTCTCTCTCTCTCTCTCTCTCTCTCTCTCTCTCTCTCTCTCTCTCTCTCTCTCTCTCTCTCTCTCTCTCTCTCTCTCTCTCTCTCTCTCTCTCTCTCTCTCTCTCTCTCTCTCTCTCTCTCTCTCTCTCTCTCTCTCTCTCTCTCTCTCTCTCTCTCTCTCTCTCTCTCTCTCCTCCCCCGTCCCTGCCTTTTTCTTTCTCTCTCTCTCTCTCTCTCTCTCTCTCTCTCTCTCTCTCTCTCTCTCTCTCTCTCTCTCTCTCTCTCCCCCTCTCTCTCTCTTTCCTCCTCCCTCTCTCCCTTTCTCTCTCTCTCTCTCTCTCTCTCTCTCTCTCTCTCTCTCTCTCTCTCTCTCTCTCTCTCTCTCTCTCTCTCTCTCTCTCTCTCTCTCTCTCTCTCTCTCTCTCTCTCTCTCTCTCTCTCTCTCTCTCTCTCCCCCTCTCTCTCTCTTTCCTCCTCCCTCTCTCCCTTTTTCTTTCTCTCTCTCTCTCTCTCTCTCTCTCTCTCTCTCTCTCTCTCTCTCTCTCTCTCTCTCTCTCTCTCTCTCTCTCTCTCTCTCTCTCTCTCTCTCTCTCTCTCTCTCTCTCTCTCTCTCTCTCTCTCTCTCCCCTCCTTCTCTCTCTTCCCCCCGCCATCCCCGCTGCCCCACACCCCTCCGCAGCCCTCTGCCCACCACCCCCGCCCCAGCCCTCCGCCTACCACCCCCGCCCAACCCCGCAGTAGCCCACCCCCGCCCCCTCACTCCGCAGCCCTCCGCCCACCACCCCCGCACCTCACCCCGCAACCCTCCGCCCACCGCCCCCGCTCCTCCCCTCTGCCGCTCGCAGCCCGCCCCTCTCCTCTCCGCCGCCCGCAGACCTGCCCCGCCGCCCCCGCTCCTCCCCTCCGTTGCCCGCAGCCCGCCCCTCCCCTCTTCGCCTGCACCCACCCCCTCCTACCCACACCCGCCCTCACCCCCCGAGACCCGCCCCCGCTCCTCCTCTCCGCCGCCCGCAGACCCGCCCCGCTCCGCCCCCGCTCCTCCCCTCCGCCGCCCGCAGACCCGCCCCGCTCTTCTCTGTCGCCCGCAGACCCGCCCCACTCCGCCCCCTCCGCCTCCTCCCCCTCATGCACTCCGCAACCCCGCAGCCCGCAACCCCGCAGCCCGCAACCCGCAGCAGCCCCCCGCCCCCTCCGCCATAACCCCCGCTCCCCCCTCCGCCATAATTCCCCTCCCCTCCCCCGCAACCCAATTCTCCCCCGCACCCCGCCCCTCCTAGTCCGCCCACCCCGCCCCTCCTAGTGCGCCCCACCCCGCCCCTCCTAGTCTGCACCACCCCGCCCCTCCTAGCTCTGCACCCCTCCGCCTCCCTCCCCCTCATCCACTCCGCCCCCTCTGCCTCCTCCCCCTCATCCACTCCGCACCCAACCACATTTCCCCCTCACCTCCTCACATTCCCACACATGCGACACACACACAAACGCACACACTTCCTCACACATACACACATGCACAACCACACAAAACACACACATCCCTACACACACACCCCACATGTACACAAGCACACACACATACACAATCACACGCCCCCATAATTGCACACAAATACACTCTCACACACACATCCCTACACACACACCCCACACATACACAAGCACACACACATTTTCACACACACCCCACTCACACACACCCGCATGCACGCACATAGTTTTCAGATTAAGATCTCACAATATCAAAGCTATATATGGACAATGACAAAAGTACTCCAACAAAGGTGCATGAGTATACATGCAACTCTCTAGAGTTGGGCCTCACTGAGTTAGAGATTGTGGGAACTTGGGTCTTTATTGGAAGGGAAAGCTACTTGGCTTCAAGAAGCACAAAGACAATTGGATGGTTGCTATTGTACAACATGTTTTAGCAATGGCAACTATGAAACTTGAAAACTTCATTAGAAAGATATATCCTGTGAATTGTAAGTATTACTCTACAAAATTGTATGTTTTATAGTTTTGAATATATTTTTGAACTATTTAGACATGTGTTTGTTTGTTTCAGTATCTTTCCTTCTACTTTGGTGGAAGAGCAACCACCTCATGGCCTTTCAGGTACTCTCAAGGCATTGCATGTAGATGTTGGTACACTAGTCTTTACAAAAATATCTCGTGCCAAACTTTACCATGATAGAGTTTTTTTTACACACATAGATATGTTGTACCCTCTACAATGAATGGTTTTAAAAGGTTAGAGAGAATTGAAGTACATTCTCTTCTTAGCTTGGAGTGGCCAAAACCTTATATATGTTCCATATCATTTTTGAAGCACAAGATGGTAATGGATATACGTAACTCTTCGAAATTCATAAAAGATTCTAGAATATAGGTCTGCACTAGTCTTTTCCAAATCATATTTTTATATATTTATTTCACGGATTCTATTTCAAAGAGACTTCCACCATGTTCATATGTAAAGATATCACATATGAGAAATTCAAAAGGCTTCTTGGTGAAAATTCGGGTTTGATAAAAGGAATTGCGAAAGGTGATAAATATCTTTGTAAAATAGGTGGAACATGTGTAGAATTTTGATATTTGAAACAATGTACTTCATTATACATTAGATTCTACTATGATCATTGGATGTGCAAACTTGGCCAATGGATACCATTTAAAAGTTTAGAGGGATGGTTACATTGATTTGAAATAAAGCTTAAATTTCCCAACAATGAGATGGAAACTATTTTAGTGAATCATCATTGGACCTTGGTTAGTCTGAGAGAACACTTGATGATTATGGGGTTTGAGGGAATAACTCAATCCGAATTCAAAGTACAAGGACATAAGGTGAGAAATATTTTGTGTTTTTGTATTTTTGTTATTACTTATTTTAGTTTCATAACTTCAATTTCTTGTAACTTGATTACTGGTGGAAAGAAGATTGGAATACAAAATGAAGGTCCATGTAGATTGGAGTAAATATGGAACTAAACTCTCATTGTCATAATTCTTTCGCAACTTGATCATGTCACTTGTTGGGTCCCAATCATTGTACCTCATTGTTGATATATTTAGGTGGTGATGTGTATGAATGCACTAGGACTGCCATGGTACTTTTTTCCCTCTTTAGGAGGTTCTTTCCCCCCACTTGTATACGCATCTAAAGCCATAATGAGTTACCTTTGTACATTCTAGTGGTAATACATTCGGTATTGTGTGTTGTGCTCCAAGCTTCTTCTTCTTCTTCCTTGTACTATTCGTATGCTACTACAGATGCCTAACTCCAACAATTGGTATTAGAGGGGGTGGCCACTTCATCCAAGGCGTCCTCAACACCCCTCTAGCCACAATCTCAGAATCGCATGAAATTTGGTGAGCATACTCAAGGTGATTAGGAGATCAAAACAGCTTTTCTATGTGGTGCCAAAATTGCAATCTCATCTCATTTTTGCCTCCAATTTCACTATTGCAGTGCTTGTGTAGGCTATTTTGTCTTTTTCTACCGAAGATATATAGAGGTTTTGGTTCACCAGTATAAGTGTCTCAAAGTTTGCTATAGGTCTAGCAAAACTTGTGAAGGTAGTTGTGTTCAACTTCTTCAAATACAGTCATTATCTTGCATCAGGGTATTTTGATCAGTGGCCATGGCTAAAAGTAGTGGTGTATTCTATATGTTGGCTATTGAGGATAAGTTGGACGGTACCAATTACATGTTGTGGGCTTAGATGATGGTACATGTATTGGTTGCAAAAGGACTATGGAAAATTGCGCAAGGTGTTGAAATCTGTCCTATTACACCTGCAAATACAAGTATTGAAGCTAGTGGAGATGGCATTGAAGATGCTGATATTCTTCAAATTCTTATTCCTCCTACGATTTTTGCTGCACCTACTACAAAGCAAATTCATTGGAATGGTAGAGATGCTCAAGCATATGCATTGATAGCCTTGTCTGTCATACCTACCATTATTCCTTACATTGACTCTTGCAAAATAGCTAAGGATGCTTGGGATACGCTTATCACATTGTATAATATTAGGAGAGCTGCTTATCTACAAAAAGAGTTGGAGAGTGAGCATATGAATGAAGATGATTCTATGGAGAGTTCTCTAACAAAGATCAAGGAATTGAAGGAACAATTGATTTCTGTTGATCAAGTTATACAAGATAGCTCACTTGTGCAGACCGTTCTGAATGGTATTCTTGAATCATATCAAAGTTTTGCTTCTAGTCTTCATTTGATGATGAAAGGAAATCCAAATGCCTTGTCATTTAAGGAGTTAGTCTCTGTCCTCTTGCAAGAAGGTCAATCTAGGCTGAACAGGTCCATTATGCGTGTTGCAGATCAAGCTTTTCTAGGTAGTCAGAAGGGCAAAGGTAAATGGAGCTCATCTAATAGTAACCAAAAATTTGCAAATGCTGCACATTCAAAGGAGGAAGACAAAGATGAGAAGAAATTAGTAAAGCAGAAAATCTTTTGTAAGTATTGTAAAGGAAATGATCATGTCATAAAAAATTGTCCAAAATGTTGGTGCAACTAAGCCCAAGCCTACACACGATCAATTTCCATAAGCTTGATGTTTTAGCATATCACTTGGGAAGCATATAATCTCGTGATTTTTGGTAGTTGAGTCAAGAGAGAATCAATCCTATACTTTAGGATGCACTTTATTGGTAGAAATTTGAATTTGAATTCAATTCCTTGGCTACAACAAAAAGCTATAAAAGATGAGAAGAAAAAGCCGCGTGTATCTCGAGGTTCAGAGATCATTTCCATGTAGCTTCATTAAGAAGAGGAGCTCATCTCATAGCTCAGTCATTCCACACTCATTGAGCAATGCCTTATTGCCAATGACTTTGTAATGTTACATGATTTAGTCAATACATGTTCATAACATCCTACTCTCATATCTCTATCACACTCTATCAAAACAATGATTTTGTTTGAGCTAGTTCGCCTTGTATACTCCATCATTTTGCATGATTTGAAGCATGAAATCTTCATCATACTGTCTTGTTTAATCCTACAAAGTTTCATCTATAACTGTTCACTCGATCTTTAGATATTAATCAAATATTGCTCACTTGTCTGTGACTATCAAGGCGAGTAAAAGTTGGGGTGTATGTTCAACTTGCTAAACATAATTCTCTGCATATAGTTTATCATTTTAGATCATTCCACTCATGAATGGTAGTCTGTTAAGCAAATTGAGATTCCCCAAAAGGAATTTTTCTAATTGCAGTTGTACTCAGAGAACTAAGACTTTGAGTAGGTGTCTCAACCAAAATAGGAAGTTTTGTACATTGGATCATATGCCTATCTATCTATTTTGATCCTATCATTTGTGCATCATCCTCCAAGCAACATATATGATTATCTATGTTTATAAGCTAGCTAAAGAGACCTAAAATACTCTCCCGCCATTACTTATAGCAAGTGTGAAGTTAGGTTTAGCTACACCAATGCATCTCTTGTGATTATCAACCATCTCATCCAACGGTGGTATCAGAGCAAGTTCAATCAGGATGGGAGATGGATTTCCACCCTTCATTGAAAAATTGGATAGGAACAACAACTCAGCACGGTCCCTAAGGATGCAAGCATATCTTCAAGGGAGAAGCTTGTCTGGATACATCTCAGGGGATGAAGACATGCCAAACTTTAGGAGCAAGAATCAACCAACAAGGGGAAGCAAGAAAGGCTGACCACATGGTGTGCAAAGGATGCTCTTGCTAGGTCATATTTATTAAACTCAATCTCTGATTTCTTGTTGCCACATGTTAGAAATTGTAAGACACCCAGGAGGCTTGAGAAGTTCTTTTATCATACTTTTCCTCCAACACAAGAGCTAGGAAGAATCAGTTGTGGATGGAATTCACAACTCTCAAGAAGCAATCAAAGGAAGGAGTGGCCGACTATGTAACCAAAATGAAGGATGTTGCAGACCAACTTGCAAGCATTAGAGAAGAGATAGAGGAAGAGCACATAGTGAGGCAGATCATTAATGGAGTTAAAGCTGATGACAAGTGGGAATCCTTCACCATTGCAATGGATCTCTACATGGATATGCAAATACCTGATCTTAACACCTTGATGGGACATCCCATTGAAAGCAAAGTCCAAAGTGTTCATGTGCTTCAAACAGTTTTTGGTTTTGGCTAAAAATTTTTCAGCATGTAAAATGAGCACCCTCCATTCTAATCGAGGGGGGAATATATGTCATTTGACTTTAATGCATTTTTGGCTACATGTGTGATAAAACATTAGTGTACAATGCCATATACACCTCATTAGAATGGAGTTCTTGAATGGAAGAACAGGTCGCTCATGGAGATGGCACTATATGGTCAAGAGTCAAGCTTTACCACATAGTTTTTGGCTTGAGCTTGTCATGTATGTATCATATGTACTTAATAGGTGTCCCACTAAAGAACTGTAGTCTATCACTCCATGTAGGCTTGACATGGTCACAAGCCATGTGTTGCTCGTGTGTGTGTTTTGGGTTTTCTAGCATACCATAGATTTATGATTACACAAACTTCTATGAGTTTTCTCTTCCTTTAGCTTTAGAAACTACGTAGAGGTTAGAAAGAAATGATTAATTTTGAACTCCAAAATATCATGAAATATGATCTATAGAGAGGTTTTTATTTGGGCTATTCTCCTCTTAGAGATACCTTTGTGATATAGGTGGAAGACCAAAGTGAAGACAATCAAAAGACCTCGTGTTTCAATCATGGGGTGGATGTATGAAATTGTGGCCTCCCATTAGAGAGAATTTGCTTATGTTACATGGTGATTCTGATGCTTTCACCCAGAGTTTGATTTTCTAAGTGGATTTATTAAAATTGATTTGGCTCATATACACACTGAAAATGAGACTGTACTGAATTGTTTTTTGAGAGGTCGTAAATGAGCATCCTAGGACATAGAGTGGTAGGGAGTGTATAGAGCAAGTGAGAAACATTGATATTACTTGCAAACATTTAGTTTATTGAGGCATATATCAAAAAATACATCTGAAATATTTTTTGAATGTTTTTCAAGGTCTTTCCATAATACTGCCATAACATAGAGAAGTTCTTAAATAACAAGAATGGGTGATAACATTGAACAAATATTGGGCAATAAGCTTAGCAAAGACAATTACCACATATGGTCATATAGCATGTAGAATTTCCTAATGGAGAAGGAATTTGGGCATTAGTGAATGAAGATAACAAGTGTACTGAAATGTCAAATAACCCCAATGTAGATTAGTAGACATCGATATAGAAGTCTAGAAAGGTTTTCCATTGGATTTCAAGAATGTTAACACACTAAAGAAGCTTGGCACATAATTCATAAAATATATGGTACATCGAGAGAGGCTAGAAAAATTCACCAGAAGCAAAAATTGCATAGTGTATGACATGGCCATAGATTCATCAATGATTTTGTGGATCAAGTTAGAAAGATTATAAATGATATAGCTTCCATAAATTGCAAGGTGGAAGATGAAAATATGGTATCAATTATGTTGAATGGTCTATGACCACAATACAAGAGCTTAGACACTCTATTTTCGTAAGGGAACTATGGCAGATTTTGATGAGCTAGTAGCAGTTTGTATGACAAAAGAACTCAATCTCAGTTTGAATGCATTAGGAAATGGTTACTGAAGAGATCGTTGATTCTTTAAGCATGGACGAAGAGGTTCTAGTTGTGTTCATTCAACTTCTAGAAATGTAAACACAATGGATATGATAAGAGGTAGAGGTAGATCAAAATCAAGAGGTAGATGAAGATCACATGCATCTGGGAACTATTACCATTGTGACAAATATGGCCATTTTGAGAAAGATTGCTATCAGAAGACGAATAACCAAAGAGGAAGAAGTAGAGGCCGTTATGCATCACATGGACACTTCTCTATTGAAAGTTCATGTAGAGATTATGGAAGAGATAGTATGTTTGCAATGGAGCATGTGTTAAATAACATGTCTAAACATGGAAATGATGTGAATTGGTACATAGACTGTGGTTGCACGAATCATATGAAAGACATCATAGATTGGTTTGAGTCTAAAGAGCCTTGAAGACTAAAGCGTATGTGGCAACTTGTGATAACACTTTAAACTTGATTAATGAGGTTGGAAATGTATCACTAGTTGTTTGAAACACACTCAGTGATGTTTAACATGTGCCTAGCATTACAAAAAACTTAGTTTTGGTTGTTCAACTTGCAGATCAAGATGAGGAAGTGATCTTCAATAAGGATGGCTATTTCATACATGATTTCAAGTACGGAAAAAGAGCGAAATTGCTTGGTCATGGAAAGAAAATGGGTAGATTGCTTACGTTTGACATAGGCACACCTCTTTATGAGAATATGTATGCCAAGAATGATGAACACTCAGATATAGCTGAATTGTGTGATAAAAAAATTGGTCATATCAACTTGAGGAAATTTAAGTCTATGGAGAAGAAAACATTAGTATGATCTACCAAGATTTGTTCATTTAAATTTTGAGAGAATTTATGAAGCATGTGCATTTGGCAAACATCAATGTATGAAGTTTCCAAAAAGACAAATGCACAGAAAGACACCTCTAGAGCTGATTCATAGTGATGTAGTTGGACCTGCTAGAACAAAATAAATTGGTGGCTCACTATATTTTTTGATATTCATTGACGACTATAGCCGATACACATGGATATATTTTTTGAAGCATAAGAGTGATGTTTTTGAATGCTTTGTAAAATTCCAAAACATGGTTGGGTAGAAATTGGGCACATACATAAAATGCTTACAATCACATTCACGAGGAGAATATATCTGAACGGAATTTGATCAATATCTTAGTGATCATGGAATTGAAAGAAATTTTCCTTGTAGATATACATCATAGCAAAATGGTGTTGCCGAATGCAAGAATCCTGTGATTGAAGAAGCTGCTAGATCCATGTTAAATGAAAAGAGCATGCCATATAGATTTCGGGCAGAAGCTTGTCATATGACCATACATGTCATAACTAGAGCTCCAACAAGAATGATTCATGATTTGACTCCTTATGAGAGTCTATGGAAGCATGAGCCAAATGTGATCTATTTATGAAATTTTGGGAGTATTTGTTATGCACATGTGCTTAGTCAATTGAGACATAAGTTTGAGCCTTTATCCAAAAAGTGCATATTTGTTGGCTACTGAGAAGAGAAGAAAAGTTACACATGCTATAATCCTATTAAAAAAGGATGTATACTGACCAGAGATGTTATATTTGAAGAAAGCCAAGATTATGGTTCATATGAGCTTCCTACACTTGAAACATCGTGGAGTGAAAATGCAAAAGACTATGCAAGGATAAAAGAGAAATGGAAAGAGCAGATGAGAGAGTACATGTCTAATTCAGATATTGATGATGAAATAGTTACACATGGGGTGTTGAAAAATAAGAAAGAAAAATATGTTCCTTTACATACAAGAAAAGAGACATGTTCAAGATCACATGAAGAAACATGTGTGAGATGATCCAGGAGAGTAAGGCATCCTATGGATAGAGTAAATCTCTATAATAATGCTATGAAGCTTTTTTATGCATACATGATAGAGAGAATCAAGCATGATGAACCAAAGATTTTTCATGACTCATCAAGAAGTGAAGATTGGTTCAAAGGCAATGGATGTTGAGATGAATGCATTGAAGAATTGATGGAAGTTTGATTTATGTAACAAAGACAAGACCATATTTGAGTTTTGCAATTGGTTTCATGAGTTAGTTACGCATAAACCATGTAGAGTGCACTTGGATGCAATCAGAGGCATATTGCAATATGTGAAAGGAACATGCAACTTTGCTTTGTTTTATGAGAGAACAGTTCAACCATGTATATATGCATACAAAGATACAGATTAGATAGGAAATGTCATGTATCGAAGGTCAACTAGTGGAATTTCATTCTCACTTGGAATTGCAACCATTTCATGGAGTAGCAAGAAGCAACCAGCTACCACGTTGTCAACTACTAAAGTTGAATATGGAGGCATTACGAAAGCTATTTGTGAAGCAACATGGATTACGTACGTACTTGAAGACATGGGAGTCTACATTGATGGAAAGGTAGTAATTTATTGTGACAATGTGAGAAGCATTATGCTATGAAAGAATCCAATTTATCATGCCAGAGCAAAGCACATCTAGGTTCATTATCACTTTGTTCATGAGAAGGTCATGCAAGGAGAAGTGGAGCTGATTCACATCAGCACTAGAGAACAAGTGGCAGATATCTTCACCAAAGCTCTTCCTAAAGACAAGCTCATCTACCTTAGAGAAGCTTTAGGAGTTAGAAAGTTTTAGTTTGTATCTGGATCTCATTTCATGTAGATTTCATCTTGTACGGACATATGTATTTATTTTATTTTGTGTTCAAGCTCATTTTGTGCTTGAGGGGAAGATTTGATGATGTGGCATATGATGTAAAGTGTTTTGATGAATCAAAATAGCCTTGTGCATGAGGACGATTGTGGTGTGCACCTTATGATATGAAACTAAACTTCTGTTTGTCTCTCTCTCTTCCTCTCTCATCTATGATGTCAAGATGCTGACATGAGGGCGCCATAGCTACATGCTTTCCACATTCTTTCTCTCTTGAGAGCACCGACAATAGTCTATTGTAAATACTACATATATATAGATCAACAAAATATTCTCCAAAAGTGCCACGAATTTCAATAGATTGACATCAAAATACTACTTTACCATCAAGCTTAATTCATCACTTCATTTCATAGTTGAAAATGCTTAGAACTTCTAGAAAGTAAAGAGCTATTTATGGTAAAACCCAAAAAATTTATCTGACCTTTATTTAAGACCATTGTCAAATGGCATACTGCTTATATTTGTGTGTCATGTCGTTGAGCAGCCTTCCATCTAGACGTCCTCCCTTTTTTTTACTTTTCTTCATAGAGCCTAGAATAGGTTTTTCTTTTTTTCCAAAGGGATAATAGAATAATCCAATATTCTTCATTTACCCTTCTCTTTAGATATACGGACCTCTCGTTTTTCTTGAGTAGTTGGCTGATGTCTTTTTCAAAGGAGCCAAATTGTTTCTCTTCTCTACGACATATTCCCTTTCTAGGTCTATCTGCATTTTCCAAAGCTAATAATAATTAATCAGTGCATTCCATGATCCCTGAATCATTGGCAACTTGCCCATACTTCTACCCAATAGAGATCGTCTATGCCTTCATGAAGATGAAGTGTCGTCTCTTCTTTATTTAGACTTTTAGAGAAACTTTTGTATTTTTGTAATGCAATTATAATCCCTTATTCATGTTTGAAGTAACCGATTGATTCACCTGCACTGATCTAAGAATCTTCCATGGAAGCACTTCATACTATTCTGATATCGAGCATAGTAGAATTCATATAAAATGTTTCGCCCATTTGTGTGGAGTCCCACATAGCAAGGAGATGCACCTCCCTCTCGGTTTCTCTTTTTCCCTTCTCACCAAATGGAAGCCTTCCCCTACTTGCACATGGATCTATTTATGAATTGCTGCATATCTTTCCCCAATGCTATTCTTTATCATTCCTTGTACACCTCTCTTATCCATGCACAACATACACCCTCATGATGCATGTGAACATCCATAAAATTTATTTTTGGTTTGATCCTTTCTGATCATTCTAAGTAGTATTTATATTTTCCCTTGACAAGGTGAATATAGTGTAGTTTATCAAACATATCTATTTAATTAGCTCTTTCTCCATGTGCCAATTGGGAACTTATAGAGCAAACACGTGAAATAGGTGGAATATAAGTATCTGCATCCAAACTAGTAGCTTGGACAATTTCTTTTGCACCACTTATGCATAGACCTAGTAAAATGCATGGGTACCCTATTTATTTTAGGGCTTTGAAAACTCTCTTGAAATTAACATATTTTTAGTTTAGATAAATGAAGCTTCACTAAAGTTGGCCAAAGCATCTAACTTACCTAGTTTCACTATGATCCATGTCTAATAGACATCCTCTAATCTCTTTCCCAAATAGAGAAATAATGTGTCCTAATTGGGCTCAAATCTTTACGAAATGTGAGAAAGAAATGTGCCCCAAACTTTGTCGATCCAACTTCAACCATACCAAAGAAGATCCTAAAGGAATTTAATATTTTTCATCTTATGACACTGTTCTTAAAATCTTATTTCAACATCTTCGTAATTTTCATGTCTGTAAGCAATTCCATACCCTTCTCCCTTCAAGAGTGTTATAAGATATTAGCAAGAAGTATAAAACTCTTGTTCATCCATTGTGTTTTTGCAACAAGAACTTAACATGAAACAAACAATGATTATTGATTCAAACTAGACTTGACATCTTTGAGGACTGAATGAGTTCCCGAGAAAAGATAATTCTATGATGCTTAATTTATTTACCTATTCTAGCTCTAAGTAACCAATTCAGACTTTTGAAATACGTAATCTGATTTGGGCCAAACTCAATATGACTCAAGACCATAAGTTTTCAAATGCCTATTTCAAACAAAATTCTCAAGCATTGTATTTATGTTGAAGAGAATTAAAGTGAATTCAAAAAATGATATTTGGAGTAAAACTAAATTGTAATACAACCACTATACACTATTGTGGCATCAAACATTCGTGTGTCTATCCATTCTACTTCTAATGATGACATTATCCATTCTACTTCTAATGATGAAATGTCACGTTTAATCAAAACACTAATGCTTTAACTATTAATAAATTAATCTTCCCTTGGCACACTCTTTGAAAATTCATAGCTTTCAGCCAATAAATTGACTTCACTAAGTTGTACTATCCTTTCAGTGATTCTAATTAATTTTATTCTTCCTTGGTTGAAGGGATCTTTACTAGGTGAGTTATCTTCACAAATCCATACTATATTTTTTATATAACCATGTTTATTTGAGGTGTTCACAATTCAATTACGACCATTTTTGTCAGAATTGAACTCTAAAGGATGATCCTAAACGTTACATACTTCTTGATCTTCTAAATTACGTATTCTTGAAGTGTATTTTTAGGTCATGCTATTGAAAATCTTGAACTTGAAATTAACCTTTCACGTTTCTATTCCTTCAAGGAATCTATCTTCCTTTAGCATTCATTCCAAGACTAAAAATACCTACCATACTATAGTCAAATGTTGCAAACCATCTTTCCTACATCAATGTGAGTATAAAATCTTGCATCCCATCCCAATGTACTTTATATGCGCATTGACATATTGTTAATATTTATCCGAAATCCATAAGAAATCTCCAACTCTATAGAATACCTTCTTAATCAATTTTCCTTCAGTTGTACTTGAATGTGGAAGCTTGAAAACCATTTAATGGAATAAACAACCATCTAACTTTTCTAAGGTTTTTCAAAGAAAAAGCAAGATAGTTCTCGGTTACTTGAATTTCTCATGTCCAAAACATATTATTTGTTACTCAACTACTATATAGGAACAAGAGCTTTACTTCGATTCTATAGATTCCTTTCGAAACATAGTGCTAAGAAGATAGCCTAAGAATTTTATAATCATCTCTCTATGGCTTAAGTCTTAGCATCCACTAATGTATTTGAATTTGAACTTCGAGAACCCCTTCAAGGACAAGTACCAATACATTCCACCTTCACTACAATCAATTATCGTGCCCATACTTCCAGACTACATACGTGGAGTTGCATATCCTTTCGATTTTCACACTTTCCTTTGGAAAAGTGGAAATTTTGGCATTGTTTATCTAACTTTTGTGGTTTACAACCACTCTTAGGAACAAGTATAGCATCCCATTAAGTTTCTTTCTAGCCAAATTACTACTTTACCATACATCAATTTCTTGGAAGATATTTTCTTTCTCTTTTTTGACCTATACAAAAATTTTGAAGGTTATGTCATTTCTCTATATAGATGTTCTTCAAATGAGATCTAGGAAATCATCATAGGATGTCTTTGGTTTTTAACTAGACATCTTTCATAGGACCATCTTTATTCACTTGTCTGAATATAATCATGAACATATACTCACATCTGAGAAAAGCCATTGTTGGCAGAAGCTAGGGAAGTCATGGCATTACAAGACAAGGGAGTTGATGCAAAGAGTTAGGGAAGAGGGATAGTCAAGCAGGACCAAGTAGGCAAACTAGTCAAAGAAGATCCCACAACTAGGACTATCCAACTTTTTAAACATAAATCTTTTTTAGAAAGTGATTTCGATCACTACACCAACATTGTAAATACCATTTATTTTGTTCAAGCGGAGGAGTCCTTGCGCTTGAGGAGTATTAGGAGTACCTACATATCATTTCTCATAATTTCTAGACTCCGTTTGAGCCTTCAAATAAGCCTTGGAACCTAATTTTTAACTAGTACAAAGACTAGGTGTGGACAGGGCCAAAGCTAGTCAAAAACTATAAAAAAGAGCTAGAAAGCTCATTTTTCAGGTTAGCTTCTTAGAGGCTTGAGCTTTTGTGAGAGACTTCCTGAGTAATATAAAGCACTCCATTGTTCCTCTCTTTGTTCTTGCCTTGTATGCATGTGTGTCTGTATGTGTGTGCAAGATAGTGTGCTTCTGACTCAGACACTTGTGACTTTACTTGCTCATGGTCATCATACCTGTCCTCTTGTCTCCACAGATTGACATTTATGAGGTAAATCTCCTCACGTTGGTACTTACCATTCTGCTAGAGTGACACCAAATTTTGTGCCGTTGTCGAGGAGAGATCTTCAAGGACGAGGGTGTGATCATAAGACATAGAGTTGTGATGTTGGAGTCATGGGTAATTTCTTTATATGAAAAGACAATGGTTGAAGAAAATGACTCAACTTGAGGAAAGTCTAAGAGAGACAAAGGCCAAGATAATTGAACTCACATATCAACCGCACTCTCACACATCGCCACCCCCACCACCCCCATCACCTTCTAATCTACCACCTCATAACCCCACCACTATAGAGAGCAAGATTAGTCTTAACAGATCCCACTCCCAAAGACCTAGACATGATGCTTAGAGCATATCAGGCCAAAATCCAAGAAAGGCCAAACATAGAAGATCATGAAAAATATTACCCTTGAGCTACTCTAGAGATTGAACAAACCAAGCTTTGTGCTAAGATGGTGGAGGTGGGTCAGAACATGTTTGAAGCCAATCGCCTCTTCAATTACTCTAGTTCAGCGAAGAATGAGTTTCATTTTCATGGACTATTCGAAAGATTGGAGAGTTTAATTGAAAAATCTAGAAAACAAGCCACCTCCTAGGGTAAGGACCAGGCAAGTGAAAGATTGAGCATTCCCCCCAAGGAGGCTTATGTGCCTAATTCCAGCACATCAGACACCTTTTCTTCTATGAATCTTATTCCAAAGAATTGCAAACAAGAAGAGAAATGGGCAAAAGAAAGTGAAAACCCTCCTCCCATTGAGCTTATGGATGACCTATATGATCAATTCCCACAAGATATTCCTTCTATTTATGGGAAACAAGAGGATATGCGATCTAGTGAGCAATTAAACTTAGATTCTAACGCCTTACAAGAACTCCCACATTTCACGTCCATGGGAAGCAACGCCTACCTGCATGAGAGCACCCACTGTCATGATAAGGAACAAAGACTCAGTCATACCTAGGAATATAGAAGTAGTGAAAAACACTAAAGTGTAGTGCAATCTCACTTTAGAAGAGCTACTCAAGGTTAAGCTAGAAATTGTGGAAATATCTAGCCAATCAAGTGCCAGAAGTAGCGAAAATGCATTCCTAGGAAGGATCACATCGAACACTGCCAAAGGTACCCTTGGATAAGATAGGAGACATGAGCGAAGAAGAAGAAGGGAACACATATCTCCCTATCACTCATTAAGGTTACACAACTAAGGCTATCATAGACTCAACCATAGGAGTTGCAGTTTCTACCACTTCCCTATGGAAGCATTGGGGAAAAACAACACAAAGGTCAATGAGAATGAAATTACAGATGGCCAATGGTCACATAGAAAGACCTTTAGGATTACTAGAAGGGATAACTCTCACTAGTTGTTGTGTAGAGTTTGAGCACACTTTTGCTATATGTAACTTTAGCAAAACACAAGCCTATGAGATGATTTTGGGAAGACCATTCATGAGACAACTACAAGTAGTACAAGATTGGGGAACCAATTCCTTGTATCTGCAACACTTAGGAGTTACAACCAAAGTCAATCTCAATAACTATTCTTATAGGGACCTACCCCCTATATAGTGGAATCCCATCCATAGAACCACACATGATACAGAGCCAGTACATTCAATAGGATCATGATCCTCTTCGATGCATGAATTGTTGGTGCAAGTCAACCACCAATTGATGTTTTGGATAAAGACTTGAAGCCAAAGGAAGAAGAAAATATCAACAAATGAAGAGTGAAGATATAACCTATTTAGTAAATGAAGACTTGTATACATATGTACATTAAACTATAGCTAGCTCACTTATATCTTTCTTTTAGTCATGATCTTGTACATATATGCCTATATATACAAGTAAAAAGTCGGGGCAAGTATGAGAGAGCATGTGAAGAGAAAGATTAGAAGTTTTAAGAGTCACTAGACATTTTTGAAGTGAGGAAGATCTCTCTCATCACTCAGATGTAAAGTTTCTCAAAGATGAAGAAATATTGTGCCCGATCTTTTGCTGAGTACTCCTTCTGTGTTTAATCTTTTGTGAAATGCTTTTGTACAAGTTTAAGTCTATAGTTGACCTCTACAAAAGTTTTTAGATCCTAATTGGGATCAGGCTAAGAGAATTGAGAGTAGGAACATTTACATGTGTAAATGTGAAGAAGTGAAGTTGCAACAGGTGCATACTTCGATGCTAATGTTTTGGTTAGTTCTCCTTCCACAGTGTAAAGTTTTGAGCAAGAAAGCACTCAATATTTAAGTTGGAAGGTAAGCTACCTATGGCTAAAATCATTTGAATAAACGGTTTGTAATTTGGGAGAGCTATGTGTTAAAAGTTAGAGGTGTCAAAGTCAACTGTAGAGAAGTATAGTTTTAGACATAGGTGGATTGTTTAGATCATTTCTCACGATCTACTCATTTATTTAAGCTGATTTAACTTGGAGAAGGTGCAAAAACATTTATGAG
This sequence comes from Ceratopteris richardii, assembly GCA_020310875.1. Taxonomy (NCBI): domain Eukaryota; kingdom Viridiplantae; phylum Streptophyta; class Polypodiopsida; order Polypodiales; family Pteridaceae; genus Ceratopteris; species Ceratopteris richardii. The sequence goes on along the minus strand of CM035416.1, from coordinate 159,701,987 downwards.
ACACTTTACACAAAGTTTAATAAGAAATTTTACACAATTGACTAGTCAATGAGTGAAAAATGTGCAGTAGACTTTTTTGCATAGTGACTCTATTCATAGTTATTACAAATTTTGATAATCTAGTATTGATCCTCCAAATTGGTATTGGTTTTGAGTTATTCTTGATATAGAGGTTCTCTAACATCAAGTATAACTTGTTCTTTTGGGGATTAACACTCTCTATCAGTGGTATCAAAGCAAGAATCATCAAAATTGAAGAAAGGAGGGCCCCGACTGCTGTAGTCATTCAGAAATCACCACTTGAAGATTCAAGAGGTGAAAGCTTTAAGGGAAAGCTTGAGAAGGAGGCCTGAAGCTATCAAGAAGATCAAAAGAAACTTCATTCGAAGTAAAGGTACACTTATTCCTCATAAAGCTTGAAGAATTTAATACACAGGTGAAGAAAGGATGGGATATTCTCTTCAGATAGAGAAAACTGTATCATGAGCAAAGACTTGATAGGTTACATCACAGGTGAAAAGAAAGGCCACAATTCAGAGATCGTAGTGTTCCAACTAGGGATGAACTGTCAAATTTGAAGACTTGGATGAAGAAGGATGCTCAAGCAACGAGCATTATCTACATGGGAGTCAATGAGTACTTGCTACCTCATATTAGAGGTCTTGAAAGTGCAAGTGATATATGGAATGCTTTGGAGGAGCATTTTCAAAACACTACAAAGTCAAGGAAGGCATCTTTATGGGCAGATTTCACTACATTCAAGAACAAGGCTTCTCAATCCATTTCTGATTACGTAACAAGGATGAAGGACATTGCAGATGCATTAGGAGCAGTTGATGAAGACATAGAAGAGGATAAATTGGTAAGGCAAATCGTCACAGGTTTGAGAGGTGATGAGAAATGGAAGCCATTCATTTTGTCTACTGCATTGTCACTAGATCATTTCACTCCGGATTTAAATCATTTGCTAGGACACATGCTAACTTTTGAGCAGGATGTCAAAGGTGATGGTGATAAGAGAACAGGTCAAGCAATGTATTCAAAGGATAAGAAGAAGAATAGCAAAGATAAACAACAATCAAATGAAGAAGAAGGTACAACTAGCCAAGCAAACTTCCTAAGAGGAAGAGGAGGTGGCAAAGGTAGAGGAAGAGGCAGAAGCAATAAAGATAAAGCCAAAGCTTGCTGGATTTGTGGTAAGACAAATCATTTAGCTTACGATTGTTGGCTTAATAATCAGAATAATGGTGGATATAATCAGAACTTTAATTCAAGAGGAAGAGGTGGTAGAAATCAGAGAGGTAACTTTAGAGGTAGAGGTAGTAGAGGTTACTTTGGAAGAAATGCAAATAGAGGATTCCAAAGTCAATCCTACAACAATACCTACTACAATTATGCTTCAAATTAGGAGGACTCAATCTTAATCATGATTGCAACTTGTGAAAGGCAAAGTGAAGATCAAAGAGTCTTCTATATTGACTCAAGCTGTGGCAACCACCTGAGTGGTAACATAGCTTTGATGATTGATTTGGAGAATAAGGTAACTAATCATGTAGTTCGAACAGGTGACAATACAAAGCACAATGTGAAGTCAATTGGATCAGTGAAGACCAAGGATGGAAGTACTCTTCTGAGTAAGGTCTTGTATGTTCCTACAATTCCAAAGAATTTGATAAGTGTAGGGCAAATTGTTGAAAAGGGTTATCAAGTAAGGTTCACTAATGATGGAGTTTTTGTGGAAGACCCTAGCAATGAGTATAAACAAATTGTTTCAGTGAAGAAAGAAGGAAGACTCTTCACATTGAAGATTCAAGGTAATATTGGTCATGCCTTGTTCACTTATGGAGGACATAAAATCTCTGAGTTAGATCTTTGGCACAAAAGGCTTGGACATTTCAATGAAAGAGGTATTAAGGATATGGTTAACAATGGTTTAGTGCTTGGATTGCCTAATGTTGCAGGTCAACATATGACATACAGATGTGAGGCATGTCAATTAGGTAAGGCTCATAAACAATCATACAATAAGCATGGATTTATGTATTCAGAGAAGCTTGAATTGATACACACAGATGTGTGGGGACCATCAAAAGATTTCAATATAAATGGTTCAAGATATTATGTGATTTATGTTGATGATGCTACCAGGTGGATCACTATCTATGTGATCAAAGATAAATTAGTGGTATTTAATACATTCAAACATTATCATGTGTATGCAGAAAGAACTACAGGTCAAAAGTTGAAGAGACTAAGGTCAGATGGAGGGGGAGAGTATTTCTTCAATGAGTTCAATGATTATTTATGGAATGCAGGTATAAAAGTGGAAGTTACTTGCAGATACTCTCCTCAACAAAATGGTGTAGTAGAAAGGAGAAATATAAATCTTGTTGAGTTTGCAAGATCAATGATGAAGGAGAAAAATTGTCCAAATTATTTGTGGGTTGAGGCTGTAAATACAACTACATATTTGGTCAATAGGTTACCATGTCAAGCTTTGCAGGGTATGACACCATATGAAGCTTGGTGGGGTAAGAGACCTACCTTAGATCATTGCAAAGCATTTGGATGTTTGGCCTATGCATATGTGCCATCTCTATTGAGGCATAAATTGGAATCTAAAGCTGAAAAGTATGTGTTCATTGGATATGATGATAAGCAGATGGGTTATAGGTTGTGAAGTCCATCCACAAAGCAATTCCTTGTATCAAAGGATGTTACATTTGATGAGCAAGGTACTTGGTATGCAGGTACAATAAATAATCATGCAAGTGATGAAGAAGTTGTGCATCAGAAGAAAGGTAAATGAAAGGTTCAGATATTTGATGAAGAAGAGAACAATGAAGTACAAGTTGAAATTGAAGAAGTGCCAAGGTTTGATCCAGAATCTGATGAACCAAAAACTTCAAGAAGTGGAGAACTTAGAAGGTCATCAAGACACAAATGGAAACCTACAAGGTATAGCTATGACACTTCTTTTTTGACTACTAAGGATTATGCTTACATGATGAAAGCAGATGAAGACCCTTCTACATATGAAGATGCAAAAGGTAAGGAAAATTAGGAGAAAGCTATGCAAGAAGAGTATGATGCATTGATGGAGAATGAAACTTAGGATTTGGTCCCTAAACCAAATAGTCAAAAGATCATTGGATGCAAATGGGTCTAGAAAACAAAGAGGTATGCAGATGGAAGTGTGTCTAGGTATAAAGCTAGACTTGTTGTGAAAGGGTTTGCTCAAAAATATGGTATAGACTATGATGAGACCTATAGTCCTGTGGCAAAGAAGACAACCATCAAGACACTCATAGCCATTACTGCATGTAAAGGTTGGAGATTGTGTCAATTAGATGTGAAGAATGCTTTCCTTAATGGTTATATTTCAGATGATGTTTTCATGGAGCAACCACAAGGATTCAGAGATAAAACATATTTAGAATATGTATGTAAGCTCAAGAGAGCTTTGTATGGTTGAAGCAAGCCCCAAGGGCATGGAATTATAGACTTGTGAAGCTCTTGAAGGAACTTGGTTTCCAAGTATCTAAAGGTGATAGTAGCTTGCTTGTCAAAGCAAGTGATGATGGGTTCATTTATATGTGCATATATGTTGATGATATAATCCTTATAGGTATAGATGAAAAGGGCATACAAAGCCTCAAGAAGCAAATGGAGAAAGAGTTCAAGATTAGTGAATTGGGAGACTTATCATATTTCTTGGGCATTGAGATCTCATATACTCAACATGGAGTGTATGTAACTTAAGAAAGGTATTTGAAGAACTTGTTGATCAAGTTTAAAATGGAAGATTGCAGGGTGGCACCTACTCCAACGGAATTGAATCACAAATTGAGGAGATATGGAGCAGAAGAATTCAAGCGATGCTTTTATCTTATCAACACCGTGACTCCTAGCGGCATCCCCAAGATTCAACCACATTTGTGGCTCCATTACTAAGGAGGGGTAATGCGTTGAAGAAGTTTAAGTTAACCAATAACTTAGTGCAGGAGGCTTTGGATATGAAAGGAATGCACATACCCACTAAGAAGGAGGTTCTAGTACCAGATAGCATGAAGAATTGAAACCTTACTAAACTCAAAGGTATGGTTGCTATGATGCCTAATATTGCACTTCACCTCAGGATGAGCATGCAACACTTTGCCTCCCCCCTCAACAGATTCACGATGACGTCTAAGTAGAGTTGGTTCAGTCTATACCTTGCAGAGATGTAATCTACCTCATTAGATCATTGATCAAATACACTTGGCACATAAGTGTTGGCTATGCAAGTTAGTCTTGTATGGAAGTTGTGCATTGACTAGGATCATTTATAGATGTTTGGCTTATGATATTCGAGTCCAGAGGGCTTTAATGTGGAATGTAGTACAAAAATTCAAGGGAGGAACATTCCACAAGGCACCCTTCAAAGAGGATGCAAGGAGCAGTACCATGTGCTCAACAATGAGGAGCCACCTTAACTCCAGATGTCACTTCCCCACCTCGATGCATACACCCCTTTACACTAGGCCTCCCGAGATGCAACACTGAAGGTCCTAACTTGATATTTCTTCCAGTTTCCACAGACCATGAATTCCTAGGAGGGGTATATTTGGAAGAGATGACGAGTGATGATTTTAAGTAGATTCTAATAGAAGTGAGTCTTGAGTCTACTAAGGAGCAATTGATGGAACCTTCTAAACCACAACCAACCATCTCTCAAGTACATGTTACTATAATTGATGAGGACAAAGAAGAAGATGAGGATGATAACGAGGACAAAGAGTCTGAAGGAGACGATGATGAACAGGAGAGGAGATATCAAGAATAGGAACAATATGTGCATAAACTTGGAGGTGCTCCGATGCACACAACCTAGTTACAAAGATTTGATGACACAATCAAGGTTGTGCAAGAGAGGCATATAATTTCATTTGCATCAAGCCAAGCCTTGATAGAACATATGCTCGTAGATGGAGTGGATCCTCACTTCATTAATACACTCAAATTGTTAACACAGTCACTAGGAGTTCAAGATGCTGTGCACACCAGAGTTTGCCAATCAGTCTGATACGACAAATGTACAATGCAGAAAAGGCCTTGTGCACACAAAAAATATATGGATACCCATATCCGAACTAGCAGGAACCATAGAACCATCATCCATCCCAACAAACACCATCAATCTTACTATGGAAACATTTGTACAAACATCACCAATCTCACCCCAGAACCCTTATGTCCTCCATCACCTACCGACCATTGAGCTAACTATTGTAGTAATAACAACCATTCCCCAAACCCCAACCTCATCAATATCATTTTCCTTCCATGAATTGACCTCTCAGACCAAAATCTTTTTTTCTATTACGAAACCTCTTTTCACTTCCCCATTTTTGTATGTGGATCCCATCATTGGACACCCCCTTATACCTAGCATAACACGACACCCAAGACCCACCCAAGGTAGTTTAGGTATCCTTGCATTTCCCCATGCACACATGCATCTTCCCTATGATCTTTACTTCCCATTTGCCTCATCCATCTTTCCCTACACCTCAATCGTGACCATAGCCTCACTCCATTAGGTATGCTTCATGGAAAGTTCTATTTGTGTCCCCACTCCACACATGTTAGGAGCACAAACACTCACTTCCACTTCACTGTACACACATACCAAGATCATTTCACCTACCACCCCCACTTATATGGTAGCTCCCTCACGTACCACATTGTCCAACACTTTGGACATTGCACCACCCATCGCACTTCCCCCTCCCCCCACGATTCCACCATCTCCCATCCCCCTACCACAAACCTCATCTGCACCCACCTCTTTGTTCGACACAACATCCATCATTCCCATCCCCTTTTGCATTCCCCCTGCACTCCACCCCGTCTCCCTTGCATCTCATAATATGCATAATACATTCAATACAATCATTAATTGTGTATTACAACTACAATAGGATTACCGAAGACTAGAAGATCGGAATGTTGCCTTATAGGAAGAATCGCAAAGATTGCAAGCAAGAGTCACAAACCTGGAAGCTGATAATGAAGAATCTAGGTGGAATACCTCACCTTACAACAAGCTCATATAGAAATGGAGGCCAAGGCATCAAATGTGGATGAACAAGCCAACAAAGACTTGGAGACAATGTTACATGAGCAACCCACCAATGCAAAACTCTGAAGAAATCTAGGGCTTCTCAGGAAGAACATGTCTACAACATTAGAAGAGAACAATTGGCTACAACAAGAAAACCAAGATAACCTTGAAGCTCCTACGGAAGGGACCACAAGCATAGAGATTATTCCTATAAAGTATCGTTTTGTTCCCTTAGAAAACATAAGGATACTAATCAAGGAACATGCCAAATTTTTAGAGTCATGTGAAAAGCTCGAATCAGAATGTGGAAATCTCAAGAAGCAGCTAGCCATGGTCAACACATCTCAATAGGAGCAGACCATCCTCCCTAAGCCTACAACAGAAGTGGAAGCCCTAAGGAAATAGGTGGAAGAACTACAAGCAAGACTCCTACCATATGAGAGGCCACCCCTTACAATCGAAGGCCCAGAACCCCACACATTGGTGGCAATTCGAGTAGAAGAAAGTCATGAAGAACCATATGAGCCTATGCGAGTACCAATAGGTCATGTCACTTCCTAGGGTGAAGACACCTTTGAGATAGAAGCACTAGATTGGCTAAAGAGGGTAGAGTAGATAGGACCAACACATGGTGATAGAATAACCATAAAAATCTAGTCACTCTCCAATCTAGAAGACATAGTTCTTAAGTCCTCTTATTTTCTGAACATATCTCATCAATGGCTCATCACCATGTCCAAAATGCAGTACATGCCATAATTTGTATTGTTAGTATATTATAATGTAGAGATTAAGTGGCATATAGGGAAAGAACCAACATTCACTACTCAATTCGAGCCAACTGATCTTCCAGCCGAGGCATGAGTAGGCTCTATTTTTCAAGCCAACTGGCATGCTTGACTCTTGATGGACCACCCCAAAATGATGCACACATGGTAAAACATGCCACCATATATTAAATATAGCCCATGTTATTGTTGTGTTGTACGTGGCATATCCTAGCATTCACAATTCAAGTTTGCAACAACAAAGGGTGTTCTGATTGGATTAATTATCCGTACTTGGATCCACCTAGAGTGCCACCCACCATCGCATATATGATCTCCAACATAATCCATCGGTTTGCATGAGTAAAGATGTACCCCACATTGCTGTACAAATGTGTTTGATGATTTTAAAGCTAATGACGGTAGTGTTCAAGAATTTTCACAAAATCCAAGATCCATATATTTCAACCCTTGGATTTTCTGAGGGAAACCGGAATTTCATATATGACATGAGCCAAACCTTCTCCATGAATATAATTTAGACATGGCATGCATGCATTAAGTACTTATCTGCTTGCTACTATAAGAAAAATAACAGCACAATGGAATAGACCTATAGAAAGAGTTGAGAGAAAAACGTAGACAAAGATAGACGCAGACTGAGAGATAGAGAACTCAAATTCTCAGATTACCGAGCGTAATGCAGTTACAATGATGGTGCTGTCCACCCATGCGCTCCTGATGTGGGGCTTAGATGGCGATCTAGATAGACTCTAGATGAAGGGCTTACTAGTGCGCAATGCTATGTAAAGCTCAACCTGGGCCGTGCTTATATAGCTTTTACAAAGCAGTTCGATATAGATAAACGTAGTCGGGAGATACAAAATAGTCAGTAAAATATATGATTGGACAATATCTCCACGACCAGAAGTCCTACCGTCTCGGCCCTACGGACCGGGGGGATAGGCCCCCCGAACCCCACAGAAGGGGGCAAGCCCCCCTCTGCACTCCGGCCATTAAGGTTCTATGGGGAAACCGAGCGATGCCACAGGGCCTTTATTTTCACCTTAAATGGTAACCTAATGGCCTGGAAGTTTATGCCCTACCTAACCTAATGGCTAGGCTCACAAAGATCATCTACAACCATCAACGCTCACACATAGACCTCATCTAACTTGGAAGTTAGGGTTCTGCAAATGTCCGGGCTCTCATAATGGCTTCTCCTCATAATGGGGGTCTTACAACTTAGAGCACCCTAGATCATTTGTGGTCACATGAGTGTGGAGTATTGAGCATATCTAACACCCCCCCTTAATGTCCACCCAATGGTGAACTACCTCCTTGGTCCAATCCCAAGCTTTGGAAAGTGTCGAAGAAGTTGCTCTCTCCCAAGAGCCTTGGTGAAGATGTCTGCTCCATTTTCTTCAGTAGGGCAATAGGTTATCTCCACAAACCCGTCCTCAATCAACTCACGCACATAGTGATACTAGAATTCTATGTGCTTTGTACGTGCATGGAAAACAGGATTTTTGGTGATGGCCATGCAGCTTTGATTGTCACACTTCAACTCTATACTCCTGTCCTTGTATTCCTATGTGCCATAGGATCCTCCTCAACCATGCTGCTTCACATGCTGCAACACATGCAGCTTTGTACTCAGCTTTAGTAGAAGATAATGCTATAGTCGATTGCTTCTTACTGATCCAAGAGAAAATCCCTAATCCTACAGAAAAACAATATCCAGAAACTAATTTTCTGGTATCAATATCTCCTGCCCAATCTAGGTCACAGTATCCGACTAGAGATGATCCTTCTTCATAAAGAATACCATAAACAGTGGTTTCTTTCACATCCCTGAGTATCCGCATGCTTGCCTTCTAATGAGTTTGGCAAGGCCTATTAGAGAACCTGCTTACTACTCCAACAACATAAGAGATGTATGGTTTGCTATTGCACAAGTAGATAAGACTTGCAACTAATTTCTTGTATCTTCCAATGTCCACTAGAGATGAACTATCTTCAATAGATAATTTCGTGTTGACCTCCATAGGTGTAGAAACTTCCTTGCAATCCTCCATGTCGAATGCCTTCAATATTTGTCTTGCATACTTTGGTTGAGAGATGAAAATCTTCCCTGGTTCCTGCCAAACTTCAAGACTTAAGCAATAATGCATTAAGCCCAAGTTTGTCATTTCAAATTCTGAACTCAGGGCATCTCTTGTTTGTTGAAGAAGAGCATCATCATTTCCTGTAATCACAAGGTCATCTACATAGAGTACAAGCACAATTGTCTTCCCTCCTCTCTTTAGAACATACAAGTTAGTATCAAAAGCACATCTTTTGAAACCTAGGTCCAAGAGATACTTATCTATCCATCGGTACCATGCTCTAGGTGCTTGTTTTAGCCCATATAATGCCTTCTTCAGCTTACATACCTTGTTCTCTTAATCGAGAACCTCAAACCCTGGTGGCTGAGGTACATATACGTCCTCCTTGAGGTCTCCATTCAAGAACGCTGACTTGACATCCATGTGATAGACTGGCCAATGCTTATGTGCAGCCACAACTAGTACTACTCGGATAGTAGTCATTCTTGCAGTCGGAGCAAATGATTCACAAAAGTCAATGCCTTCAACTTGTGAGTAGCCCTATGCAACAAGTCTTGCTTTATACTTTTCTAGAGCACCATCAGCCTTGTACTTTAGCTTCGAGAACCACTTGGTGCCAATGACTTTATGCTTAGGGGGTCAATCCACTAGCTCCCAAGTTCCATTCTTCATGATATTATTGTATTCTGTTTGCATGGCAGCCCTCCAATTTGGATCATGGAGTGCCTCTTCCACATTGGTCGGTTCCTTTGCTTCTTCTTGAATGAGATCGTCCATCAAGGCTATATTTACAATATGGGCATTTAGCTGTCTCTGTTCCTCTATTCTCTGTGATCACCTCGGTCCATCTGCAACCTGTTCTAGTGACTGTGGGATGGGATTTGTAGAATCATAGAGCGGCCTCACCCAACGTGGCAATGGCTTTTGCACTTGGGTGTCGACAGGTTGGTGACTTTCAGACTCATTATCTAAAGATGATGCTTCCTTCTCTTGAGTAGAAGGGATAGCTCTTGGGCCAGGTTCAATGTGCAGACTATTCTGAATGGTCTTCCCGATTCATATAAGAGTTTTCTTGGAGATAGAAGTCTGCGGAAGCACGCGAACAGCATAAGGAGGAAGAAGAAGCTTGGAGCACAAACACACAATACTGAATGTATTACTAGAGAATGTACAAAGATAAGTAGCCCATTAGGGCAATAGGCGTATATACAAGCCGGGGGAAAAAAACCTCCTAAAGAGGGAAAAAAGTGCCCCGGTGGTCCTAGAGTGTTCACACACATAGAGAACAGCATGAAATGCATCTCCAACATCATGAAGACTCAATCGTAAACCTGTCTCCATAGGAGTGGAAATAGGCTTACAGTCTTCAAGGCCAAAATGCTGCAATAATGTGTCAATATATTTCGTTTGACACAAAGCCATTCCACCATCAACGTGCATAAACTGAATGCCCAAATAGTGATGCAAATGCCCCAAATCAGACATCTCAAATGAGGCATGCAAATCAGCCTTAAAATCAGCAATATGTATCTCAATAGGACCAGTGAGCAGCATGTCATCAACATAGACAACAATGATCAGAAGCACATCATTAGCACGTTTAACATATAAGGTGCTTTCAGTTGGACTGTTCTCAAAACCATGTGCAATCAGATACGCATGTATCTTCTCATACCAAGCACGTGGTGCTTGCTTTAAACCATATAATGCCTTCTTTAACCTCCAAACCTGGATTTCATGCCCTTTCTGCACAAAGCCACGGGGCTGAAAAACATACACTTCTTCATGCAAGTCACCATTCAGAAATGTTGTTTTAATGTCCAACTGATGTACATTCCAACCATGATGGGCTGCAAGTGCACAAATGCTCCAAACAGTAGTCATACGGCATGTAGCAAAGGTCTCATCAAAATCAATGCCTCTTTCCTATGCATAACCCTTTGCAACAAGCCTAGCCTTATATCTGTCAACTGTACCATCAGGTTTACGCTTCAGCTTGTATACCCACTTAGTGCCAATGGCCTTCTTGCCAGGAGGCAAGTCACATAAAGACCATGTACCATTCTTCATTATAGCATCATATTCAGATTGCATAGCAGCCATCCAATTTTCTGAATTTTGTGCTTCATCAAAAGAAACAGGCTCATTCTCATCACAGAGACTAGATGCAGCCATAGCATAGTAATCTGATGCAAAGGAGGCACTATGAGAGCCTGAACGAGTACGATATGACAAAGGTGCATCTAATTTGCTGTCACGTAAAGTCTGCACCAGCCATTTTGGCATAGTTTTTGCCTGCTCAATATCAGCTCTCTCATCAACAAGTGCATCATGTAAATCTGCATCAGAAATGGAATGATCTGCATCATCATATGAGACCTGCAAAGGCTGAGAAGTTGCCTCATTAGGACCAGCACTAGCCTGTCCACCTGTAAAAAGAGGCATCAAAGTATCATACATGTCTTTGGAGCTAACAGATGTCTCCTTAGTACATGAAAGCAATGGCTGAATAGCATCTTCCACAAAGACAACATCACGACTAACCAGAATGCATTTAGTCTGTGGATGATACAGACGATAGCCTTTACTTTCAGAACTGTACCCAACAAAAATACATTTTACTGCCTTATCATCCAATTTTCTGCGATGTTGTTCAGGCACTAATGCATATGCCAAACAACCAAAAACACGCAGATGAGCAACAGATGGCTTGCGGTCATGCCAAGCCTCATATGGAGTGATAGACTGCAACGCTTTAGTGGGACACCTGTTCAGTAAATATGCTGCACACATGACAACCTCAAGCCAGAAACTATGTGGTAAAGCCTGACTTTTGACCATGCACCTCGCCATCTCCATGAGTGACATGTTCTTTCGTATGTTTGGTCGCCCCACTATCAAAGTACCAAACATCTGAGTCTACTGCAGACATGCACTGATCATGAGAAGATGGGTCAAAACTGCAGACAGTATTAAACGCCCATTCTTCTTCTTGCACAAGATTTGCAGACTCTGTTTTCGGTGTAGAGGCCTCTGCAACAACCATTCCAGCCTCTTTCTTCTTTGCCTCTTTAGCAGCCAGTTTTGGACAGTTCTTTATAATATGATCATTTTCTTTACAGTACTTGCAGAACAATTTCTGCTTTTCTGATTTCTTCTCATCTTTATCCTGGTTCTTCGATTGTGTAGCATTTGCAGATTTCTGCATACTAGTAGAAGAGCTCCATTTTCCTTTGCCCTTCTGACTAGCCAGGAAAGCTTGATCTGCAACACGCATAATGGACCTGTTCTGCCTGGACTGATCTTCCTGCAACAGAACAGAGAATAATTCCTCAAATGAGAAGGCATTAGGATTGCCTTTCATCATCAACTGAAGAGTAGAGGCAAAACTCTGATATGAATCAGGAAGACCATTCAGAACGGTCTGCACAAGTGAGCTATCTGGTATAACCTCATCAGCAGAAATCAATTGTTCCTTCAGGTCTTTGATCTTTGTAAGAAAACTATCCATAGAATCACCTTCATTCATGTGCTCACTCTCCAACTATTTTCGGAGGTAAGCAACACGAGCCTCATTCCTAGCCTGCTACAAAGTGGTAAGTGTATCCCAAGCATCCTTTGCTGTTCTGCAAGAGCGAATGTGAGGAATAATGGCACGTTTGACAGACAAAGCTATCAATGCATGTGCTTGGGCATCTCTGCCATCCCAACGAATCTGCTTTGCAGTAGGTGCAACAGAAACAGCAGCACGAACAGGAATCTGCGGAATATCATCTTCGACACCATCTTCATCATCTCCAACACCTGTATTTGCAGTACCTCTCATTACAGGTGTAACAGGACGTCTTTCAACACCCTGCACAATGTTCCACAATTCTTTTGCAACCAGTACATATCGCATCATATAAGCCCATAATGGGTAGTTGGTACCATCCAACTTATCCTCAACAGCCAACATACGGAATACATCACTGCTTTCAGCCATGGCCGGTGACTAAAATACCTTGATGCAGAAAATTGACTGTATCTCAAAAAGTTGAACGGAATTGCCCAGACGAGTTCTGCTAGACTTGTAGCAGACTTCGAGACGCTTAAACTGGCCAACAGAAACTGGTATATACCTTTGGCACAAAAGGATGAAATAGCCTGCACAAGCACTGTGATAGTGCGTTCGGAGGCCGAAACGAGCTCAGATCGCGATTTCGGCACCACTAAGCGAGGCTTTTTTGATCTCGGAAACACCCTGAGTATGCTCACTAAATTTCATGCGAATCTGAGACTGCAAACGGAGGAGTGTGACGGCGCCCTAGAAGAAGCGACGACTTGCTCTGATACCAATTGTTGGAGATAGACGTCTGCGGAAGCACGCGAACAACACAAGGAGGAAGAAGAAGCTTGGAGCACAAACACACAATACTGAATGTATTACTAGAGAATGTACAAAGATAAGTAGCCCATTAGGGCATTAGGCGTATATACAAGCCGGGGGAAAAAAACCTCCTAAAGAGGGAAAAAAGTTCCCCGGCGGTCCTAGAGTGTTCACACACATCACTACCTAAATATATCAACAAGTTTTGCTTCTAATCCTCATTTGAGGATAAAAGGCAATCCAAATGCCCTAATATTTGATGCATTGGTCTCTCTTCTTTTGCAAGAAGAAAAGTCTAGGTAGAACACGTCAATTATGCATGTTGTAAATCAAAATCTCCTCGCTAATCAGAAGGGAAAAGGTAAATCAAGCTCGTCTACTAGTAAGCAAAAATCGAAAATGATCATGTCATCAATAGTTATCCAAAATTGGCTACTAACGAGGCAAGGAGAAAAGAGGCTGGAATGGTTGTTACAAAGGCCTCTATACCCAAAAGAGAGTTTGCTAATCTTGTGCATAATGAAGAATGGGCATTTACAACTATATGTAGTTATGAACCATCTTCTCATGAGGAGTTTGTGTGAGTAGTAGATTGAGATATTTAGAAATTTGATAGTGGGGCGACCGAATATATTACCTTGTTCTGTAGTTTCTTCACTTCACTTGAGCTTACCCTTACGCGGAATACTATCACATGCACCAAAAAATCCTCTGATCTTGTTATGGGAGTTGGTAAGATCATTCTGACTATTGTTGATGGTAGTTCTTCTACATTGTTAGATGCTTTATTTGTGAAAGGGATCAAGAAAAATCTGTTATTATTTTCAGCATTGGCCAAGATTGGCTAGGCTATGAAATTTGTTGATGATAGATGTATAGTTCATGATCTATCAAATGGTGATGTCATTATTGCTTCTGTCATTTTATCTCATGGGTTGTATAAGCCCATAGACTCTAAAAAATCTGTGAATTATTCAGCATGTGTAGTACATGATCATGAGGCTTTGTCATATGCAAAGCTTTGGCATGCACACTTTAGTCATCTGAGTTTTGCTAGTTATCCTATGCTTGCATAAATCCAATATCGTGTCCTCTCTGCGCAAACTTGAGGTGCATAGTAAACATGTATGTGAAGGCTGTATTTTTGTCAAAATGCATGGTTCCCCCTTTCCAAAAGACGATTCAGTTGGATCTACTGGAAAATTGCAGCTTATTAATAGTGATGTGTGTGGTCCTATCCAGACATCTTATTTTGGGAACATCTTTACTTCGTGACTTTCATCGATGATTTTTCTAGGCATGCATGGGTATATCCATTGAACATAAAGTCGGAATGGTCTACGTGCTTCAAATAGTTTTTGGTTTTGGCTGAAAAATTTTTAGCATGTAAAATAGGTACCCTCTGTTCTGATTGAGGGGGGGAATATATGTCTTCTCACCTTAATGCATTTCTGGTTGAATGTAAGACAAAATATCACTGCATAGAGTCATATATCATATACACCTCAAAAAAATGGTTTTGATGAATGGAAGAATAGGTCACTCATGGAGATGGCATGATGTATGGTCAAGAGTCACACTTTACCACATAGTTTCAGGATTGAGGTTGTTATGTGTGGAGCATATGTACTTAACAGGTGTCCCACTAAAGCATTGCATTTTATCTCTCCATATGAGGCTTGGCATGGTCCTAAGCCATTTTTTGCTCACGTACATGTTTTTGGTTGTCTAGCATATGAATTATTGCCTGAACAACAACACAACAAATTAGATGATAAAGCAGTTTGTTCCTTTTCCCAATTGAGGCTTTGGGGTTTACACTTTAATTTTTCAAATAAAGGGGTTGACATTTTTGCAAAGTTAGGTACAAATTTTCTATAGCATCCCGCTAACCCTAAAAAAATTTGAAGTTCTGTAATAGTTTTAGGGTGAGGCCAGTTAAGAATAACTCGGACCTTATCAGGATCTACTTGAATACCTTTTTAAGATATAATGTGTCCAAGATATCTGATTTCTGTTGAAAAGAATTCACATTTATCTTCTTTTCCGAATAATTTATTTTTTCTCTTAGAATTTGGAAAACATTTTCCAAATGTTCTAGATGAGAGGCTACATCTTGACTATAGACAAGAATATCATCAAGAAAATCAACTATAAACTTTCCCAAATAAGGGCTTAATACAGTGTTCATTAGTGTCATGAACGTGGCTCGGTCATTTGTTAGTCCAAAAGGCATGACTAAAAACTCAAAATGCCCGTATTTAGTTTTGAAAGTTGTTTTAGGAACATCTTCATATTCAATTCTAATTTGATGATATCCTTGACGGAGATTAAGTTTTGAAAATATCTTAGCTCCTTTTAATTGATCAAATAAATCATCAATTCGGGGCATTGGATATTTATTCTTGATCGTAACTTATTCAAAGCTCGATAGTCAATGTATAGTCTCATTGATCCATCTTTTTCCTTGACTAAAAGAATGGGTGCTGCCAAGGGTGAAAGACTAGGCTGAATGAATCCCTTAACTAGGTATTCATTTAACTTCTTTTCTACTTCAGCCTGTTGGGAAAAAGGGAGTCTATAAGGGGATTTACATATAGGCTTAGTTCCTGGGAGCAAGTCTATAGCATGGTCGACTTGCCCACGAGAAGGAGGTAAGCCATGGGGAAGTTCTTTTGGAAAAACATCCCAATAATTATTTATTAAACACTTAAATTTAAACCTTTCATGTTCACATAAGGGAGACAAGATATAAGAAACTGGATTCATATTATGTACAATGTTTACATCAGATGGAAGTATCATGAAAACGTTCGCTTTTTGAGTATTTACAAGTTTTTTCAACTCCATGCTAGAAATCAAAGGAGTACGTATTCACCTCATAGCTTCTTTTAAGTGTTTTCCCTAAACCCCAAAGCCATTATCTACCCAAAACCACATTAGTTCTTTCCACATGCATAATCTGAAAGTCTAATTTATCTTTATAACCTTGAAATTCTATTTTGAGGTTACAGATCATAGTATCCTAGACTTTCTTGTCTTGACCCTGCATCATAGACACAACATGCTGATGAGGTGACTTTTGCTGGGGCAACTTTAGTCTCTTCACCAGTGATTAGTTTAGGAAATTGTGGATGGCCAAGTCATCTATCATGACTCTCGCCTTTTCACCACTTATACAAGCATGAAGTTTGACCAAGTCATGAGTTCCAAACTAGTTTTGGACCCACATTGAGTCAGACAAACAATACTGATGCTTGTAATCTTCGTGAAGGACTTCCACTTTTTTCCAAACTTTACTATTTTCGAGATTCAATGTTTGGACTAAGTGTATTCCTATCTTTTCTTTCCCTCTTATCTCACGGGTGGCTTTTTGATGTCCCCTAGTCATGCAATTCTTACTAAGATGTCCTGGGTTAAGGCACTTAAAGCAAAGATTCTCTTTTTTTGCTTTTTCCCAAACCTTAGGGTCTAGCCTAGGTCGTGAAGGTCTAGGGGTTTTAAAGTCATCTTTTTTATATGTGCCTAGCTTTCTTTTACCTGGTTTAAATTTTTTATTGTCTCCGACAAGATGAAGTGGTTGTGTTCCAGTTTTAACATGATCTTCATAGACTTCCAACACCTTGTGATCTTCATTGCCCTTTCCTGTGATTACCTTATCTGCAACTTCTTCCTCAATTTCATTGATCTCCACTGTGCAACACTCTGCACTTCCCATCATCCAATTTAACAATGTATCATCTTCTTGGGGTAGAGAGGGCATTACCTGAGTGTCCACAGTATATCCAGTAGTTTTTCTTGAGTCGAATCCTTCTTCCAAATGTAGTTGCAGTTGGTTATTGGTGCTTGTTGAAACCCATAGTTTGTTTTTCCCCCAATCTTGCAAAGCTTTTGCTTGTCTCAGCCAAGGTCTCCCCAGGAGTAAAGGGTAAGAAGTCTCCTGTGGAAGTGCAATAACAACAAAATCTAGAACAAAGTGGCAGCCCTGTACTACCATCAATACCTTTTCAATAATGCCAAGTGGTGCAACCCGATGCTGATCTACTAACGTAACCGTGAATGGTGCCAACTTGGTGGGGTTCAATTTTAGTTTCTTCATTGTAAAATCTGGCATCAAATTGATACCAGAGCCTCCATCTATGATCACACCTGTGAGAGCTTCATCCTTTATACCAACAGATAATCTTGAGCTTTGGTAGTCTGCTAAGGGTGCAGGGGGAAAATCAACCATGAAACCATCTATACTAGGTGATTGGACCAAGTGAGCAGAGTGTATAATCTTCAGTAAGTCACTTCTTATTTTTGAATCCATTTTGATAAGTTCGTACAAACTAACCTTGTGATGAATACCTTTCAAGACCTGCTCAATGTCTACCTTATGAGTGTCTTCTTGCAAACTTGTTGGTTGGCCCCTTAGAGAAGTAGCCATCTTTTCATAAGCTCCTTCAATTTCTGCTTGGTCCTTCCATCCAGACTTCTTTTCTTCCTCTTTATCCTGAAATCCTTGTTGTTCCTCTCTATGGATTGCTGCTGCTTGCCTAGCTCTGGTCATCATGGGCATTGCAAAGGATGAAACGGCATAAGACTAAGCGGTCATACCTTCTTCTTGTGGAGAAACCGCAATCATGTGGATTGGAGCAGGACGACTTCTTGGGCAGTCTTTGGTATAATGATCCTTGGCCTCTGGACAATGTTGACAAGGAGGTGCATCTTCTGGAAGGGAACACCTATTTTGCATGGGGCCATACTCACCACAACGATAGCACATCAAAGGTCTATTATATCTAGGCTTTGGAGGCTGATTCTCCTCTCTATTAGATGTATTTGAAGTACTAGCATAGTATGAATCCAAAGTTTGAGGGTTACCTCTTTGTTGTATACCCTTGAGGTAGTAGCAATCTCTAGCTTCATGACCATCCTTTCCACAAAATTGACAGCTTACCTTGTTAGGGCAATTAGCATTGGAATGTCCATTGTTGTTACAGATTGTACACCAAATTTGTCCCCTTATATCCTGAGTGGTCTTCAAATCTTCTAACTCACGGCCAAGTTGGGCTACTTCGTCATGAGTGCGACGCAGTGGTGGCAAGACCTTCTCTTCTTGTTGATTCTATTGCATTTTCAATGCCTCCACTTCCCTCCTTAGTTGCCCAATAGGATCCAGGTCTCCAGCATAATTTGATTGTGTATCCCCTTCAAAATGTTGCCTTGCTTCTTCCATGCATGATGCCGCTGCAACAAAATCATTGAGGGTTGCATCCAATCTAAGAGACTCACGGAGCTTTTGCTGAGATGACCTGGGCAGAGCTTTTTCTATCCATTTTTTAACCAAAAAGTCACCTGGAGCATGTGGCAGACGTGCAACAAGTGCTTTTGTTCTAGTGTGAAGTTCATGAAAGGATTCACCTGATCTTAGCTTCAAGTTCTCTAGCTGATCTAGAGCTCTTTCCGAGGAATCACTTGGTCGGAATGTCTGTGAGAACGCCGCCTTCAGAGCCTCCCATGTAGTGAAATGGCCATCTGCATATTGACTATACCATTTGTCTGCAAGACCCTCCAATGTTGATGGGAAGAGTGCCAGCATTGCATCCTCTCTATTTTGCAGCCTCATCCACGGCATAAAGAGATGAATCTCCTCACATGATCATCAGCATCCTCATAAGCTTTTCCCTTGAAGGTAGGGAATTTAATGTTTACTCTAGAGAGTAAATGAGAGAGATCCTCCATTTGTACTGGTTTTTCTTCGGACGTATCTGAGGAGAAGTCTAAGGTTCTCCTATACCTCTCTTTTGACAATGGTGTCGCACCCAAATCAATAGATAAATTTAGGGAGGGCAGAGGGGAGGTAGACTCTCTAGTCGTGGTTATGGCTAACTTGTTAAGGCTCCTCCGAACCCGAAGAGACTCCTTATATGCTCGTGTATGGGTCATGTACCTACTTGCAAATGCAATAGGTCAAAAATACTTCTCACAGAAATGCAAAGGTCCCACCGTGCGTGCCAAACTGTAGAGGAGGTACTAGGGTATCCCCTTTTATTAAGAGCAGAGAATAAGCACTTCCAGTACGTCGCCTACTCAAGGGGGGTTCTCTTTAGGGAAATATACCCTTTAACATTTCTGAGAGCAGGCAGATGTAAATGACTACACAAAGTTGTAAATACTCCAGAAAATATTAACAGTAAATGACCAACTGTAGAGGAGGTACTGGGGTATCCACTTTTATCAAAAGTAGAGAATAAAGATTAAACACATCCAGTACGTCGCCTACTCAAGGGGGGTTCTCTTTAGGGAAGTATACCCTTTAACATTTCTGTGAGCAGACAGTGGAATTGTACATACTCTAGAAATATTAATCAACAAATGACTACAGAAGACCATATATTTCTTGATTCGAATCAGATGATTATAAGGTTGGGCAGAGTGATGCTCAAATGTGCAAGCTTAGGGCTAGCATGCCACCCTAAAAGTGAATAACCTCAATGCAACAGAGTCTTCCCATCAGCTTAAGGGGCCAATTATATGCAGATTAACCCACAACAATACAAATGGTAAAGAATTTCTCAAGAGAATAGAGCTTAACAGCAACACTAACTCACAGAAAAGAAAAATCCAAGCCACTCTCTTACACTATAGTGCTCATAGCCCTCCACTGAGAAGCCTACCCTCTGTATCCACACTACAGAGTAGCTCCTACAATAGGTTTGAAACCACAAAGTGCAAGAGAGGTCTTCTGCACGTATGTGTATCTGAACCAATGTATCTCTAAAATTGTACCCCAAATGAGCACAAATCCATTGTTCTTATAGGCCCCAATAGGCCAAGAGAGCCTTGCCGAATCTTCACTTCCTCTGATCACGTGTCGGTTGATTACCCAAAATTGGGGGGTAGGTCAATTATTCCTTTGATTTGAATTGGATTCACAAAAATAGGTAGTCGCCGTGAATGGTTGGCGGCAACATTTGTTTATCCACTTTTACTTTTTACCCTGCATACCTTTATCTCATACCCTCGTAGGATTGGTACTAATAAATCATTCCCAACAATTTGAACTAGTTTGTCAATCTGTTCAGTGAACTTGCTATAGTGTTCCCAATCATCCTGGTCAAAGGGTCTTTGACCGACCCAATTCGGTAAGTTTTGTATAGGTTGATCAGCTCATTGCTAGAAATCCTCTGACTCCCATCATTGTTCTTTCCTTTCAAGTTAAGGTCATGTTTTTTCTCCTTTGTCCTTGTTGATATCTCATGCCTTTTAGAGCACTTCTAGTCCTTGTTCCCCTAAAAGCCGATTTTAATTTGCTTATAGAATCAGATAGAAATGTTGCCCTTTCCTTGTCTTGGGTGATTGCATTCACGGCCTCTGAGAGTCTAGATCTGCCATTGCTGTTCCAATTGTGTAGGTTTTGACCTCCGCTCCAAGGTTTCGAATTGAGGTGTCACTGTTTGTGCGTGTGTGTGTGCGAGTGTGTGTGTGTACGTATGGGGGTATGTGTGAATGTGTAAGTGTGAGTGTGTGTATGTGGGGGTGTGTGTGATTATGTGGGTGAGTGTGTGTATGTGGGGGTGTGTGTGATTATGTGGGTGAGTGTGTATGGGTGTGTGTGTGCATGTGTGTATGTGTTTGAGTGTGCGTGTATGTGTGAGTGTGTGTGTATGTGTGTGTGTATGTATGGGGGTGCATGTGTGAATGTGTAAGTGTGGGGAAGCATGTGATGTGTGTGTGGGTGTGTGTGTGACGGGGTGGGGGGCTGCGGGGGACTAGGCGGGGGAGGGGGAGGGGAATTCAGCGGGGGTGAGGGGGGGTTGGCGGGGTGAGAGGGGGGGTTGGCGGGGATGAGTGGCGGGGTGAGGGGGGGGTTGGCAGGGGTGAGTGGCGGGGTGAGGGGGGATCGACGGGGGTGAGTGGCGGGGTGAGGGGGGGGCTGGCGGGGGTGAGTTGTGGGGTGAGGGGGGGTTGGCGGGGGTGAGTGGCGGGGTGAGGGGGGGTTGGCGGGGGTGAGGGGCGGGGGGGTTGGCTGAGGGTGAGTGGCGGGGTGAGGGGGGGCTGGCGGGGGTGAGTGGCGGGGTGAGCGGGGGCTGGCGGGGCTGAGTGGCGGGGTGGGGGGGGTTGGCGGGGGTGAGTGGCGGGGTGAGGGGGGGTTGGCGGGGGTGAGTGGCGGGGTGAGGGGGCGGCTGGCGGGGGTGAGTGGCAGGGTGAGGGGCGGGTTGGCGCGGGTGAGTGGCGGGGGGAGGGGGGGTTGGCGGGGGTGAGTGGCGGGGTGAGGGGGGGGGCTGGCGGGGGTGAGTGGCGGGGTGAGGGGGGGGTGGCGGGGGTGAGTGGTGGGGTGAGGGGGGGTTGGCGGGGGTGAGTGGCGGGGTGAGGGGGGGGCTGGCGGAGTGAGTGGCGGGGTGAGGGGGGGTTGGCGGGGGTGAGTGGCGGGGCGAGGGGGGGTTGGCGGGGGTGAGTGGCGGGGTGAGGGGAGATTGGCGGGGGTGAGTGGCAGGGGGAGGGGGGGTTGGCGGGGTGAGTGGCGGGGTGAGGGGGGGTTGGCGGGGGTGAGTGGCGGGGAGGAGAGAGAGAGAGAGAGAGAGAGAGAGAGAGAGAGAGAGAGAGAGAGAGAGAGAGAGAGAGAGAGAGAGAGAGAGAGAGAGAGAGAGAGAGAGAGAGAGAGAGAGAGAGAGAGAGAGAGGAGGGAGGGAGGGAGGGAGGGAGGGAGGGAGGGAGGGAGGGAGGGAGGGAGGGAGGGAGGGAGGGAGGGAGGGAGGGAGGGAGGGAGGGAGGGAGGGAGGGAGGGAGGGAGGGAGGGAGGGAGGGAGGGAGGGAGGGAGGGAGGGAGGGAGGGAGGGAGGGAGGGAGGGAGGGAGGGAGAGGGAGAGGGAGAGGGAGAGGGAGAGGGAGAGGGAGAGGGAGAGGGAGAGGGAGAGGGAGAGGGAGAGGGAGAGGGAGAGGGAGAGGGAGAGGGAGAGGGAGAGGGAGAGGGAGAGGGAGAGGGAGAGGGAGAGGAGAGAGAGAGAGAGAGAGAGAGAGAGAGAGAGAGAGAGAGAGAGAGAGAGAGAGAGAGAGAGAGAGAGAGAGAGAGAGAGAGAGAGAGAGAGAGAGAGAGAGAGAGAGAGAGAGAGAGAGAGAGAGAACGCGGCAGAGAGAGAGAACGCGGCAGAGAGAGAGAGAGAGAGAGAGAGAGAGAGAGAGAGAGAGAGAGAGAGAGAGAGAGAGAGAGAGAGAGAGAGAGAGAGAGAGGGAGGGGGATCTGCGGGGGGGGGGGGGGTTGGCGAGGGTGAGTGGCGGGGTGAGGGGGGGTTGGCGGGGGTGAGTGGCGGGGTGAGGGGGGGTTGGCGGGGGTGAGTGGCAGGGAGGAGAGAGAGAGAGAGAGAGAGAGAGAGAGAGAGAGAGAGAGAGAGAGAGAGAGAGAGAGAGAGAGAGAGAGAGAGAGAGAGAGAGAGAGAGAGAGAGAGAGAGAGAGAGAGAGAGAGAGAGAGAGAGAGAGAGAGAGAGAGAGAGAGAGAGAGAGAGAGAGAGAGAGAGAGAGAGAGAGAGAGAGAGAGAGAGAGAGAGAGAGAGAGAGAGAGAATGCGGCGGAGAGAGAGAGAGAGAGAGAGAGAGAGAGAGAGAGAGAGAGGGAGGGGGATCTGCGAGGGGGGGGGTTGGCGGGGTGAGGGGGGGTTGGCGGGGGTGAGTGGCGGGGGTTGGCGGGGGTGAGTGGCGGGGTGAGGGGGGGTTGGCGGGGGTGAGTTGCGGGGAGGAGAGAGAGAGAGAGAGAAATAAAGGGAAAGAGAGCGAGAGGGGGGGGAAAGAGAGGGAGAGTGAGAAAGAGAGAGAAAAAGAGAGTGAGGGATTGAGAGAGAAAGGGATAGGGTGAGAGACCGAGAGAGAGAGGAAAAGAGAGAGAGAGGGGGAGAGAGAGATATAACAAATCAACTGAGGTAGCAATGAAAACGAAAGCAACAACTGCCCGGAACATAAATATGTCCCTGAAATGGAACAGGACACTCCCTGAGGCTGCAGCCCAAGGCATCTGAGAGCTCTCCTCTCAATCTCTCTTTCTTCTATCTTCTTCGGACTTCATGCTCGGAGTGCTAGTGGGTTCTGACCTCTGTGCTTAGGGTCCACTTGCTCACATGCCACAGGAGAAAGAGAGAGGGAAAAGAGAAGGGGTACTACAGACCCCCACACCAAGCTTTTGCACAGTCCCTGGTGCAATTTCTCCCTTATTTTGCTTATTCCAATGAGATCTAGTTGAACTGCAATTACTGAAAAGAAACATGGTATGTACAAGGGGTGGAGTGCTTCCATTTTGTCCTAATTCAGATACTTCTTCACCCTGGAGATGTTAACCAGGGGAATCCTTTTACCCTGCAGATCTTCCAGATGCACTGCGCCATGTGGCAATACTTTGATAACCTTATATGGTCCCACCCATTTAGGTGCCAATTTAGTTGAAATTGTTGGGACTTGATGCACTAAAACCATGGACCCTTCCTGAACTTCATTGGATCTCAGATACCTGTCGTGCAGTCTCTTGTGCCCTTCTTGTGTTACCTGAATTTTCTGCATTGCCCCTTCTCTGTACTCTTCTAATGCCACCAATCTCTGAATGGGGGGGTTCAATTCCAATGGCTCTGATTCCTATTTCCTTCCTGATAATGAACTCAAATGGGGCCAATGCCTCTTTTCCATATACTAGCCGAAATGGAGTCTCGCCCGTGGTTCCCCTCTTCGTGGTTCTGAAAGCCCAAATTGCACCGATCAGTGCTAGCGGCCAGGAGCTTTGATGATCGAAAGATAATTTGCGAAGCAGTCCAATCAAAATCTTATTAGAACTGTCTGCTTGGCCATTTGCCCTTGGGTAGTAGGCACAAGATTTTTTATGAAAGATTTTGTACCTGTCAAATATAAACTGGAGCAATTGATTTAAAAAATGTGTGCCCCTATCACTAGTAATTTCTAGTGGGCAACCAAATCTTGAGAAAATACGTTTATACATAAATTTAGCTACTGTTAAAGTTGTGCAGTCCATAGTAGCTTTAGCCTCTATCCATTTAGTGGCATAACATGTGGCCATCAAAATATACTTTTTACCTCCAGGTTGACCAGTTGGACTAATTGGTCCTATGAAATCAAGACCCCATCGTTCAAATGGAAGCCATTCGGTAGATATGACTAATGGTTGGAAATTCAATCTGGTTGGCACGGGGGCACACCTCTGGCAGATGTGGCATTCTTTAGCAAACTTGATTGCATCCTTGAAAATATGAGGCCACCATAGACCCTTGTGGATGATTCTATGAGCCAATTCTTCCCCCTTTAGATGTCCTTCATTGTGTGCAGCCTCTAGCAGAAGATTTACCTCCTCTGGATAGACACACCTTCTCAATATATCATCCTGACAGTATTTATATAAATTTCCATTTATAAGAGAATATGCTTTGGTTTTCAGGAGCAATCTTCTCTTTTCTAAAGGTGTCAAGTGTTCTGGGATCTTTCCAGTAGTAAGAACTTGGAGAATTTCATCATACCAACCAGTCCGAATTGCTACCAGGAAGAGATTGCTATCCACCAGTTCGTCATTGATACCTGTTGCCTTCTCGCTCATTGCCGTCCTGGACACTTGATCTGCCATGTGGTGCTCTTTTCCTGGCTTAATATGAATATCAAAATTAAATTCTTGAAATAGGAGTAACCATCTCCAAATCCTTCCAGCTACTCTAGGCTTGTTTATCAAATACTTCAAGGGCTGATGATCAGATATAACTATAAAATGTACACCAAGGAGATAATGTCGGAACTTCTGAAGAGCAAATACGATAGCCAAACCTTCTCTTTCCGTTGTACTGTAATTTCTTTCAGCTTGGTTGAGTAGTCTGCTGGCATAAGAGATAGGTCTATCCACTTTGTGAGATGATGGTTGAGCTAGAACTGCACCAACAACATGAAAACTAGCATCTGTATGCACATGAAATTCCAATGACCAATTAGGAACACTTAAAAGTGGAGCAGTACATAGCCTCAACTTTAGTTCACAAAATGCTTTGTCAGCTTCAACACTCCATGAGAAAGGGATCTTTTTGCTGGTAAGCCTTGACAAGGGCTTAGCAATTTCTGAATACATCCTAATGAATCTTCTGTGATACCCTGCATGGCCCAAGAAACTTTGCACTTCCTTTGGGCTTTGTGGAATTGGCATGGAAAGAATAGCTATAACCTTTGCAGGGTCAACAGTTATACCATCAGAAGATACTATGTGACCAAGAAGAATACCATTGGTGACCAAAAAGTGACATTTATCAGGATTTAATTTTAAACCTGTTTTGAGACATTGCTCAAAAATTTCTTTTAGATTTTCCAAATGGTCATGGAAAGCTTGAACTGCAGCTCTTTTATCTGTACCTGAAAATACTAAAAAATCATCCATAAAAATGCGTAGAAAGGTTGTTAACCATTTGCCCAATATCAGATACATCGTTCTATTCAATGAAGCTGGCGCATTCTTCAAACCAAAAGCCATGCGAGTATAGACATAAGTGCCCCATGGAGAAACAAAGGCTGTTTTGTCCCTATCATCAGGATGGATCACTATCTGATTGTAGCCACTAAAACCATCCAAGAAACTATACAAAGTGTGACCGGCTACCTCTTCGAGTACTTGCTCTATGAAGGGCTGAGGAAATCCATCTTGAATAGTCACTTTATTCAAAGCACGAAAATCAACACATACTCTTATTTTTCCACTATTTTTCTTGGGCACAATAACCATAGAAGAAAGCCACCTGGAATGTTCTACTGGCACAATTATACCTGCTTCTTCTAGTTTTGTAATCTCTGCTTTTACCGCCTCTGCATACTTCGGATTGAGTCGATATGGCCTACTTCTTACAGGTGCGGCTCCCGCAACTAAGGGTATCCGATGTAACCCAAGCTCTTCTGGTATCCCTGTTAGATCTTTGCAGGACCATGCGAAGACACTTTTGTACGTAAAACGCAAAGAAGTTACCTTTTGTAGCAAAGGAGGATAATGCCACAACTAGGATGCCAAATGGACTACTTGAGGGTTCTCTTCATCCCCTAAATTTACTTCTTGAACCAATGTTTCAGGACTACTCTTGCTTGAGAAATCATCTCCACTATATGCACGAGTGGATTTTAATTTATATTCTGCAACATGTTCTTCCATCCATCCTTGAGGTATATCTGCAAAAGGAAGATCTTCTCTGCTCTTAAATTCATAACCTTCTACCTCCGATACTTTTATATGGGTTGCCTCTTCAAAGCTTGCATTGTCCTGCAATTTCTCATTCTCCAATACCTTGTGGACTTCATTTACCTTATCTCCAACTTCTTCCTCAATTTCATTGATCTCCACTGTGCAACACTCTGCACTTCCCAACATCCAATTTAACAATGTATCATCTTCTTGGGGTATAGAGGGCATTACCTGAGTATCCACAGTATATCCAGTGGTTTTTCCTGAGTCGAATCCCTCTTCCAAATGTAATTGTAGTTGGCTATTGGTGCTTGTTGAAATCCATAGTTTGTTTTTCCCCCAATCTTGCAAAGCTTTTGCTTGTCTCAGCCAAGCTCTCCCCAGGAGTAAAGGGTAAGAAGACTGTGGAAGTGCAATAACAAAAAAATCCAACACAAAGTGGAAACCCTGTACTATCATCCGTACCTTTTCAATAATGCCAAGAGGTGCAACCAGATGTTGATCTGCTAGTGTAACTGTAAATGGTGCCATTTTGGTGGGGTTCAAATTCAGTTTCTTCATTGTGAAATCTGGCATCAAATTGATACCAGAGCCTCCATCTATGATCACACCTGTGAGAGTTTCATCCTTTATACAAACAGATAATCTTGATCTTTGGTAGTCTGCTAAGGGTGCAGGGGGAAAATCAACCATGAAACCATCTATACTAGGTGATTGGACCAAGCGAGCAGAGTGTATAATCTTCAGTAAGTCACTTCTTATTTTTGAATCCATCCTTATAAGTTCATATAGACTAACCTTGTGATGAATACCTTTCAAGATCTGTTCAATGTTTACCTCCTGAGTCTTTTCTTGCAGACTTGTTGGTTGGCCCTTTAGAGAAGTAGTCATCTTATTATAAGCTCCTTCAATTTCTACTTGGTCCTTCCATCCAGACTTCTTTTCTTCCTCTTTATCCTGAAATCCTTGTTGTTCCTCCTTATGAAATCCTTGTTGCTCCTCCCTATTGATTGCTACTGCTTGTCTAGCTCTAGTCATCATGGGCATTGCAGAGGATGAAACAACATAAGACTGAGTGGTTTTCCCTTCTTCATGTGGAGAGACTGCAATCATGTGGATTGGAGCAGGACGACCTCTTGGGCAATCTTTGGTATAATGATCCTTTGCCTCTGGACAATGTTGACAAGGAGGTGCATCTTCTGGAAGAGAGCCCTATTTTGCATGTGGCCGTACTCACCACAACGATAGCACATCAAAGGTCTATTATATCTAGGCTTTGTAGGCCGATTCTCCTCTCTATTTGATGTATTTGAAGTACTAGCATAATATGAATCCAAATTTTGAGGGTTACCTCTCTGCTGTGTACCCTTGAGGTAGTAGCAATCCCTTGCTTCATGACCGTCCTTTCCACAAAATTGACAGCTTACCTTAATAGGGCAATTAGCATTGGAATGTCCATTGTTGTTACAGATTGTACACCAAATTTGTCTCCTTATATCTTGTGTGGTCTTCAAATCTTCTAACTCTCGGCAAAGTTGGGCTGCTTCATCATCAATGTGTCGCAATGGTGGCAAGACCTTCTCTTCTTGTTGATTTTGTTGCATCTTCAATGCTTCTAGTTCCCTTCTCAGTTGCTCAATCGGATCCAAGTCTGCAGCATACTTTGGTTGTGTATCCCCTTCAAAATGTTGCCTTGCTTCTTCAATGCGTGATGCCGCTGCAACAAAATCATTGAGGGTCGCATCCAATCTACGAGACTCACGAACCTTCTGCTGAGATGACCTGGGCAGAGTCTTTTCTATCCACTTTTTAACCAAAAAGTCACCTGGAGCATGTGGCAGACGTGCAACAAGTGCTTTTGTTCTAGTGTGAAGTTCATGAAAGGATTCACCTGATCTTAGCTTCAAATTCTCTAGCTGATCTAGAGCTCTTTCCGAGGAATCACTTGGTCGGAATGTCTGTGAGAATGCCGCCTTCAGAGCCTCCCATGTAGTGAAATGGCCATCTGCATATTGACTATACCATTTATCTACAAGACCCTCCAATGTGGATGGATAGAGCGCCAACATTGCATCCTCTCTATTCTGCAGACCTCGTCCATGACATAAAGAGATGAATCTCCTCACATGATCATCAGCATCCTCATAAGCTTGTCCCTTGAAGGTAGGGAATTTGATGTTTAATCTGCAGAGTAAATGAGAGAGATCCTCCATTTGTACTGGTGTATCTTCGGACGTATCTGAGGAGAAGTCTAGAGTTCTCCTATACCTCTCTTTTGACAATGGTGTCGCACCCAAATCAATAGATAAATTTAGG
>CM035416.1:159600644-159668144 GCA_020310875.1 Ceratopteris richardii | reverse complement strand
GTAACCTTGACTTGGTCTACGATATGAGTACAACTCCCTCCATCCAGGTGATATATGCATGGCACACACGAATTAAATACCACCCTGCTTGCTACAAGCAAACATTTGAAGAGATGTTCATTACGAGATTGTGGGAATACCACTCTGAAGTCTTTGTTCCCAGACCCTCCCATCTACTCCAGCTCTTTGCAATGGAAGGAACATTACATTCAGAACAACTACGTGTGCCACATCCGGACGTTCCAGGTCTAGTGGATTGGGATGCCCTCCTAACAGACTTAGCACGAGGGTTGCGGCTGGAAGAACACCACCTAGCTTCAGACGTGGTTGAATTCTATGTCAAACACTCAGCCAAACAAGGGTCTATCAGAGATGACAGATGCGAGAGAGGGGGGGGGGTGTTGGCAGTAGTCAAAGCACCCAAGGAATCACAAGACAAGGAAGCCAAAGAAGGGAGCCAGATCGGAGAGAAGGCACAAGCAGACAAAGTAGAGGTCTAAGGCAAGACATTAAACGACTTTCCAAGGTTTTCTTCCCCAAGAGTGTATTCTTAAACCTTGGAGAAGAAAACCTTGGAAAGTCGTTGAATGTCTTGCCTTAACTTGTAAATAGGCATGAATATTTTCACGTTTGCTTCCTTGCATCTATGTTACGTTTTCTTCATAACATCTTTGCAAAAATTCCAAAAAAATCAAGAAAACTAATAAAAAAGCCAAGGAGTAATTTCACTTGAAGAAAGGATCAAACACATGACCGAGGATTTAAAGAGCTTCATTTTCTCCTTAAACAAGGAAGTTGCAAAGGACCTGTGATTGCATTAAAAGAAACTATATACTTTTTGCCACCCCAAAAGTAGAAGATAAAGATGAAGAAAGTTTCTAATACAATAATGGTTACTCCTAGAAAACATGGAGCGGATTAAAGAAAATACAAAATTATGAAGAATGTAGTTGTTGTCTTGAGATCTCTTTCAAGTATAAGATGGAAAGTGGACATTATGAGATTCATATATGCAGAAGATAAATAGTTGTATTTGTTTATATATATGTGGAAGTGCATGATATAGGAATGTTTATCCAAAATGGAAGTTGACTTTGAAAAGGGTGGATATGAGTGCTTCTTGAACTTTCTTATAAATTTTTTTGTTTTTAAATCGAGTTCAAAATTTGTACTTGAGTTATTTGGAATTGATTTTCTCTAGAGCTTGTATTTGCATTTTAGGGACATGATGTATTTGGAATGCTTCAAGAGGAATGAGAAATAAATATGTCAAAAAGTACGTTGATGCTATTCTAGTTGTGTCTCTAGGTTGGACTGTTGAGAATGATGTGCAAGTCTACAAGGCCTGAATGTCAAAGAGAAATTCCTCCATGTGATCATTGAAAGATGAAATTTTTTTTATTTTTTAGTGTAGTTTTGTATATTTTTTATGAAGTTACTTTGTACATACAAAAACATGATATGGATTAAAAACAAGTGTGAATATGCCTATGTGTGTATCTGTATGTGCTTATGTACGTTGTCCTTTATGTGAAGTTTTTCGTGTTTGTGTGACTATATGTGCCAATATATGGGTATGTGTATCTAAGTATCTGTGTATGACCCTATGAGTTCGTGCGTATATATATTTTAATGTAGGTATGTGTTTATGTTCTTATGTTTGTATATGTGTGATGTGATTGTTTATTATATATATATATATATATATATATATATATATATATATATATATATATATATATATATATATATATATATATATATATATATATATGGTTATATGTAGAATTTGGTTATATGTGAAAGTCTATATATTTATCAATGTGTATGTGGTTTGCATGTGATGAATTGTGTATGTTTATATGTGTGATGAATCATATGCGTGTTCCTAGCTATATAGATGTGTATGAATATGAGACTTTATGTGAGTTTCCATATGTGTTACCACGTGAATGTGTGTCCAAAAGTGTAAACATATGTCTATGTTTCTATGTGTGTGTACGTGGGTGACTATTATGAATATGCACCTACGCATATGTGTTTTATATTCATGTGTGATTATGTATTGATGTATATGTGTCTATATCTATGTGTGTATACCTATGTAGGTGTTTGTATGTTAATTTTTCAAAAGCTCTATGTTTCAATTTATTAGCTCCTAAACTACTATATCAACTCTGCACTAAGCTCGAGACGTTTTTATGAAGGAGAAGGTGAGGAAGAACAAGAAGAAGAAGAATTAGTAAAAGTCCAATTGAAATCTTGATTAAAATGTTGAAAAACTAAGCCTAAAAGCTCTCTTTCTTTCTAATCTTTCTAGAAAAATTCTTATTTAACTAAATAAGGATGAAGGATATGAACCAAAAGCATGGGCACAAAGCAACCAAAATCATGTTGTTCTCTTCTAGGATGGACCCTCTTTGCTTGGCGCATCCGCCACTTGTAATATTGTGCATTTTTTACACTCAACCGTATCTTTAAAACTCCCCCAAAAGGAATGTTTCAAATTGTGGTCATGCTAGCTGCTCTCAACATTTGAAGCTGATTGTTTCATCCAAAGATAGTAATTATTTTGAGTTAGACAATGTACCAAACTATTGATTTTGTATCAAATCTTTGCCCTTGATGCTTTAAAGTACATAGAGAATTTTATTGAACTAATCACATGCCTATAAGGTCTATTCGAATTTCCAAAAGCTCAAGGGTTGGTCCTTTGCTAGTTGGCTAGACCAAAATTCATCACTTAACAACTCATTTTTCTACCTCCTACAAGATTCTCCAAGTTGTCTAAGTGGTTTTAGAGTAGGATCAACATGGGTGATGGATTTCCTTCAATGTTGTAGAATCTTGATAGAAAAAACTATGCTACTTGGAAAATCAGAAAGCCTATTTGCAAGGTAGAAAAGTTTTATGGAATTTTAATAGGTGATGAAGTTATGCCTACTACAAGATCGAACGAAGGACCTACACAAGAGGAGAGAGAAAAATGTACACTTTGGCGTGCAAGGGATGGTCAATCAAGGTCATAAATAATAAGATATACGTCTAATTTTTTGTTACCACATATTAGAGGATGGAAGACATTTCAAGAGACTTGGATACCCTGGAGACTTTATTTCTGCTAGCAGCAAAGCAAGAAAGAATCACCGTTTGAATGCATTCAAACAAATGAAGAAGACACCCAAACAAACTATCATAGAGTTTGTTATCAAGTTCAAGGAAGTTGTAGATCAGTTAGCATCCATCGGAGAGTTGCTTGAAGAAGAGGCCATCATGAGGCATATGCTAAATGCAATTAGAAGTGAGACACAATGGTGATCCTTCACCATAGCTTATGATATCATCATTGATGTAATAAGCCCATATTTCAACATAGTTATTGGAAAACTCTTCAACCAAGAGGCCAACAATAGTATGAATGAAGGTAACTCTTATCAGGTAATACTACAATTTCTCTTTAAGAAGATAAGAGAGACAAGAAGCACAAAGGCAAGAAGAAGGAAGTTGTTGAAGAAGAGAATTCCCAAGAGAAGTATACAAGGAAGAGCAAGTGGAAAGGGAAGATGAAATGAGCAAAGCATGAAAACTCACAATGTCAAAATATTTTACCTTGTGCAATTTGTAAGAAGACGAACCACACCACTCAAAAGTGCTAGTTTTATGAAGGACTTAGAAAGGAGGTTAAACAGGTGGATTTGGAAACATTAGAGGCTAAGGTGGACACTATAAGAAAATAACAACACAACGGAATAGACCTATAGAGAGAGTTGAGAGAAAAATGTAGACAAAGATAGACGCAGACTGAGAGATAGAGAATTCAAACTCTTAGATTGCTGAGCGTAATGCACTTACAATGATGCTACTATCCACCTGTGTGCTCCCAATGTGGAGATTAGATAGTGATCTAGATGGACTCTAGATGAAGGTTTTACTAGTGCACAATGCTATGTAAAGCTCAACCTGGGCCGTGCTTATATAGTGTTTACAAGGCAATTCAGTATAGATAAACATACTCCAGAGATACAAAATAGTTAGTAAAATGTGCAATCTAACAATATCTCCACAACTAGAAGTCCTAATGTTAAGGTGCTATGGGGAAAGTACGTGATGCCATAGGGCCTTTATTTTCAACTAAAATGGAAACCCAATGGCCAGGAAGTTTATGCCCTCCCTAACCTAATTGATCTGGTCACAAAGATAATCTACAACCATCAACGATCACACATACACCTAATCTAACTTGGAAGTTAGGGTTCCACAAATGTCGACGCTCTCATAATGGCTTCTCCTCATAGTGGGGCCTTCAACCTACAACACCATGGATCATTTGTGATCAAATGAGGGTGGCTTATTGAGCATATCTAGCACCCTCCCTCAATGTCCATCCTACGGTGAACTACCTCCTTGGTCCAATCCCAGGCTTTGGAAAGTGTCGAAGAAGTTGCTCTCTCCCAAGAGCCTTGGTTAAGATGTCTACTCCATTTTCTGCAGTAGGTCAATAGCTTATCTCCATAAGCCTGTCCTTAATCAGCTCACACATAGTGATACTGAATTTCTATGTTCTTGGTACCTGAATGGAAAATAGGATTTTTGGCGATGGTTGTGCAACCTTGGTTGTGACACTTCAACTCTGTAGCCTCCTGTCCTTGTATTCCTATCTGCCATAAGATCCTCCTCAACCATACTGCTTCATATGTTGCAATGCATGCAGCTTTGTACTCAGCTTCAGTAGATGATAATGCTACAATCAGTTGCTTCTTACTAATCCAAGAGAAAATCCCTGATCCTAAGGAAAAGCAATATCCAAAAAGTAATGCTTTGGAGCTTGCCCTAGGTCTGGTCTTTTTTTCATGGTGGTAGATTCATGGTGGATGTGTGCGGCATGAAGGACATCCTCTCCCACCTCTAGTCTGGCTCCCTCCTTGTATAGGCTGAGTGTTTTTGGCTAATGCTCCCTCCTCCCCCCTCGGGGGGGGGGGAGGGGGGGGGGGTTCCTTAATGCGGCTACTTTTTTCGTGCACATATGTCATCAAATAGTGAGGACATGATGGCCTACTCCCAATGGCTAGCATCGTAGGTGCTTCTTCTCCTCCTCCAATGCTTGATGAGGCGAATGCTCAACTTGGAGACCTTGTATTTGCAAAAGTCTTGATCGACTCTACTATTCTCGTGGACAAAGAGGCATGCTCCAATCACCATAAGTCTTTTGGTGTAGCACTGATGGATGGGAATCACCCCCAAAGTGATATTGATCTTATGGCTTCTGCCCCCTCTGATAAGTGTGAAGCTCCCATTTCAGGTATGCCTGAATGCTTCTTCAAGGAAAGATGTGTGAGCTCGATGTCATAGAGATTCTTATCTCTACTCTCGCTTCTACTAATTACTTCAAATCAAAGGATTTCTCAAAGAGATTATTTAGGACGCATGGTTTCATGGCTCATACCATCGGCCTAAAGCTGAGTTATAATAAATCACCAAGCTTTGCATGGACTTCAATAGGAAACAATTACTTTTTATGGTGATGAGGAAGCAAGCCAGAAGATGGAGGGCGGAAACTAAAGCTCTCTCTCAGTTTTCTTTCAGGAAATACATACGCAAGGTGGCACATGCAGTTCTGGAGAATTCTGTCTCCTCTCGTGATCATCCGACGCCCTTAAAGTATTGGTGAAGATCCATCATCTCGAGGGGAGGGGATAGCTCTGATTAAGAAGGGGGAAGGATCAGGACAGCGGAAGAGGGGAGGTCATTTATTGTTTCTCCGGCATCTTTATGCCATCGCAGCTCTGTGGATAGGTAGAGGAGGAGGGCCAGAGAGCAGAAGGAGAAAGATCTGGAGGCCAACTTTAGTTTTGTATCTGGCAATTGATGCGGTTGTCATCAGTACACTCTATGATCATTCTGTTGGTGTGTAGCATTTTTTCTCCGATGAATTCTGACAACTCCTCCACATGGTGTGCTCCTCGCATTAAGAAATTCAATCAAGGAAGGGAACCCTACCATGTTTGTGCATCATCAGCATCATGCTACTATCAAGGATCTATTGATGTTGATTGTCTGTTTGAAAGCTTATTAATTTGATGAGCGCTCGACAATTTTAATCCATCTCTGATCATCGGAGAACTTCCACGTTCTTGTATGTTTATATTCTCAAGGTGTCGCAGTCATCTTCGGAGTTGGACAGCACCGTAGATGGATTGTGGAAGTCTTCCTTCTCCAACGATGAATGCTAACGAGGTCAAAATGCTGCTGTGATCTGATGCTAGCCAATCTGATCATCACATAAGATGCCTCCATACTACCTCAAATCTCTGAAAACCTTCATACATCTGATGCGTCCGACGTTTGCTTCTGAATCAGACAATTTAATGGTGAGTGATATTGAACTGAATTAATCAAAGTTTGAACGCTTTGGTGGAAGATTCATGATTTCAGTACGAAGAATATCTGTAAACGTTCTGAATTACTTATCTGAATAATATGTAACTTAGAATTGATTTGTGCAATTCTCCGCCTGATCTTGTATAATGAACGTTATCTTATCTGATAAATCAATTAGGAATATTTACCTACAGTTGATGAGCATTGATCCACCAGGTGAAGCGTTTGCTTAGTGTTGATTATATACATATATGTATTTTTCAAACTTTGCACTCATATATAAAAAACCAAAAACGGAGCAATTGAAGTAGCGCAGTTTTCAAAGCATATTGTATATTCTCTGTCTTAAGTCATGAGGTAATTGTCAATATCTGCATAAAAATGTTGATATATAAGATGTTGTCAGCGCTACATAATGTTTGATCAAAACTGTTGAAAAACCTTTGACGTACATAAATTGCTAAGAGTTTGAATTGAATTCTATTTGTCCAGTACAGTGGACATGAGATTTTGCAAGCTTCTTGATCAATCATAAGTTGCAAATGAATAGAGAGCTGTAGAAACTATATCGAATTGTCGCTCATTTTTGCTCTTACTATGTATGACAAGCACTTGAACGATTTGTGCAATGAGAACGCATGATTGAATTCATAGAATACATCTGTTTAGTACAATAGGTCCTCGACATGAATCTCTGTTAGTCGATTGAAATTATGTTTTGTCTTTGTAGTCTTGTTTTTTCTTTCGAACCTCTACACGTCTCTAGTTCGTGACAATCAAAACTGAAAACATGTTCATATGTTCGAACCTCTACACGTCTCTAGTTCGTGACAATCAAAACTGAAAACATGTTCATATGAAGTATGCTTTGAATCTTGTCCATATTGGAGCTACGGATAACAGTTGTTTAGGAAATCTTAGAAGTACAAGACCTTTTTAATTTCAAATGATTTTCTGATTAACATATATTTGGCTTTGACAACTTTGTTGAACTATTAGTTCAATCATGGTGCTCTCATTGGTTTTTTTCTGACCTAATAGTGAGTTGAATAGGATCTAAAGGTTGTTGTGATGAATTGGTTGTCCCCTATGCACACATAGAAAATTTCCCTTAATTGAAGTTTCGATGGAATAAGGCAAAGGAATGTTTGCTCCATGCTGCTGATAGAAATTGCGCAAACAGAGGCAGTCTACATTAGCTATTCTTTGACTTAAAACTATATCATTGGATTTGTTTATGTATTCATTGAATTTGCATTCGAATATGAAAATAGTTAAATATATTTCATATATACATAGGTGGTGATTCATTCGTAAAAGCAAAAAAAAAAAACGTTAGCATAGGATAAGCATTTGAATTGAATTAAACTACTAAAATGCCCTTAATTTACTTGCTTCTATAAAATACGTGTTGTATTGAAAGAGATAAATGTTTTGAAGTGAATTTTCATTACTCTTAAGAAAGTGAAAGTTCTCAACATTTGATTATATGAATAGCTTCGAACTACCATTTGATTAGTTGCCATTGAGTGTATTTATGCTCTTTGAGTCACCACTAAACCTGAGATAAATTTGATCTCTCTTTGAGTCTTTGTACACCGGAGCTTGCTCCATGCACCCCCCGTGTGCCGTTAGCAAGATGGTTGACTTGATCCATTAGCCGTCGCGAATCACTCCCACATTTGAACCCGACGTGAACAGCAGCGTTGCAGGTTCAAATTGTCGGAGCGAAAGAAACGGCTGGTGGATCAAGCCAACCGTCTCGCTAATGGCATATGCCGGGTGCTTGAAACAAGCTCAGGTACTGTGGAAACTCAAAGAGAGTGATTTAGATCAGGATAAACAACTTTTACCATATCATCAAGCATGTAATCGAGATTCAAAGATAGATGGTCTTTACTTTCCGAATCTATCTTATCAAACTTGCGTCTAATCACTTCTCTTGTTTTTTCCTAGAACAAGCCGAAACAAGTTTTATACCAAAGGATTTCATTTTTCTTGCAATATATCATAAATTTATTTCATTCAAAATTAATAAAACTATTGTCTTTAGATGAAATGTTTCCATGATCGATTAAACAATTCTTTGTAGTTCGTAAACAAAAAGTTTATGCATAGGGCTCTTGAGTTCTTGGAAAGTTACACTCAATTCAATATTACACCATTGTATATAGTTAGCAGCGGATTAAAGAGTTGAGAATACTACACAGTCCTTCAAAGAGATCATAATGTGATAAGAATTGAATCAGATTTACATATGACAATTCAACATGTTCTATGCAAAAATAATGCAGCACAATTGTTTAAACTGAGAATAGGTACATCTAAGTATCTCTAGAAATGAGTTCCTTTAGGTGTTCATTCACCAAAGAAGCGCATAGCCAAAATCCCATATACAAAAACACATTTGTCCACAATCATGTCAGGCTATATTGTAAATGATCATCATTCCATATCATGTGAATGATATTCGAAAATCTACATGTACACAAGATCCATGTGTAACAGTATACACTTCGTTCTAGTTCTTTAACAGTTGTGATTAAGAATAGTCAGAAGGTCACGGTGCTGTATAAAGTTAATAGTCTACAGTCATCCAAGTAATGCATTATATACAAAAACTTCAATGCCCCTTTGTCAAAAGAATATCTGCAGCTCTAAACCCCATCTACAGCAAGCAATTTTCACCGCAACGAGACATAATCTTTGCTTTCTGCTAAAGTATCCATACAAATGGGAACTTCGTAAAAAAAACTTGTGATCGCGTTCCCTAGACGCTAGAAGACGTAGACGACAGAAGAAGTATCCAAGAATTTAAATCCATTTGACAGCGATACAAAGTTTAGACTTAATGTTTATCTAACACAGAGCGACATATGAAACCGATGATGTTACACGAAGAGTTCGATGAAGAAGAAAGTGTATTGCTTATCTAATTTTGATTGAATACACCATAATGAAACAAACCGAAATATATTTTCTTACGACTCACTGATGAGATAAACGTAATCATCTGCAAAATAGCATAATCGATGGCTAGTCCGATGCGCTGATCATTTGATGTCAACTATGGAAGCGATAGAGTGTAGTGCAGAGCGTGAGAACAACAGATTAGTAAAACAAGATGCCATCAGGATCTCTCAGTTGATTACAATGTACGTTTCTTCAGCATTCATACATTGAACCAGAAATCGATGAATTTGTTAGAAGTAAAGGTTTGCTAAATAAATACGTTACTGAGCCTAATTGGATTATCGAATCACATGCAAAATTCTAGATGTAACAGAGGTCGAACTCTGTGATTGCGTGATAAGCGCAGTAATCTTAGCACATGAGTTCTCACAGAACGCGTAAACATGTGGCCGTGAACTTTCTCAGGTAAAATGATATTTGATTCATAAAAACTGATTAAAAATCAAAATAACTTATCGTGTGACGATCAATATATCGAGGAGCAGACGATGTTGAAGGCCTTCAACGCCAACCGAGATCAGATTTATAAGCATAAGAGTTTGTCAACGGAAGTACAGACTTCATGTGCCTTTTCGCTCATAAAATGATGATGACTCCTCTGCAGCTTATTCCTTCATGGAAAACTGAAGAGAATCTGCCTATATCTACCAGACGTTAACCACCCCTTCGCCATATCATGCATGGCCTTTGCTTCAAAATGTATCCCCCAATCGATGAGCTTTCCTCTTCGAACAATCTGTTTATGAGTGCTGTCCTTTTTATATCAAAAACAATCTCTAATTTTAGAGACATGCAAATGTTCCGCTGAAGTCGCGTTTGAGTTATAAATAGAATCACTTTGTTTAAAGTCAAATGACTTTAACAACTTTTCAAAAAAAACATACACGCGTTGATATTTTTGAATTTCTATCATATATATTGGAACCTTCCTTTATCGAATTTTTGGAATGCCTTGACATACTTTAATGAATTTCTGGGACAAAGACACACATCCAAGATGTCTTTCCCATGAATCAGCATTTCACTACCTTTCTTGTTTTTTAATTTGGTCTACACCACATGTTCCTTCTTGTATGCACTTTGGTTGTTAACTCCAGTTGCTTCTAGTAATCAATGCTCCAAAGATGGATGATGTCCATCAGTATTTCTTTCATCCCTTAATCTTATCACCGAGAGTTTGGTCAAGTCATGAAAGTAGAGATGAATATCTCTACAATCCACCCCACCAAACCTATGCGTCGTCCGGATGCGTCAACCAAGATCAGTTTTCTGCTTCCAGAATTAATGATCAGCTTCATAACATATGGCATGTGCATGGGTTTAAAAAAATAAGTGTCTATGCAAGGCCATGATTTTGGACCTATTCAGTGCATACTCAAAAATGCATGTATAACAGTAATGATGCAATAATTAAAGATAAAGGCTTCTAATGGTGAGGTTTGTGCACTCACTCACATACATATCAAATGGATTTATATTAAGCCTTTCAATCACTTGTGTGCACAGGGAAAACTCAAAATGTGCATTGATGCAAGGTCATGTAGCGAGACCCTATCATGCATACTTTACATGCAATTTTTTGTAAACAATCATAGTGCAATGAGGTTAATGGTTTGCTGATGATGAGGTTTTTAAAGTTTTTGAATTTGAAATTATTTTTCATGCTATTTCTACAAGTTCAAATATATGTGCATCTATGGAATTTAAAGCAATGTGAATTTACATCTTGAAGTCTCTGCCATCTATGTTCCTTATATCTACAGTAAATCAAAGGAATTCTCTTTCATCTGAGAGACATACAAGAACTTCAAATTCCATATACCTATTGATGAAATGAGAACATAAGTGAATCGTTCGAAATGCACCTTTCCTATTAATCATTTGACAAAGAGACTTATTAGATTTTGTTTTTTTGAGATATCACTATTCCTTATTCTTGGGTTTTGAATGCCTTTGAAGATATGATCAAATTTCTTGCAGCCTCTAAAGTTAGTGATCATGATATATAAGAAATTCATTTTGTCATTGATTTAGAAAAATCGACATGTATATGATTTGCAAATATTTAAAACATATGGTAAAGGCTTTGAACTTTTGTGATAACACATTTGTTTCCAAAGCACCTAAGGATATGATGATTTGCTTTGCAATTAGCAACTAATATTCTTATTGTGATTAAATTACTTCTGTGAATTACCACAGCACCTGAGTTCTCTCCAAACACCCGGTGTGCGCCATTAGCGAGACGGTTGACTTGATCCACCAGCCGTCACGAATCGCTCCTATATTTTTTGAACCGACATGAACAGTGGTGTTCCA
Organism: Ceratopteris richardii; assembly: GCA_020310875.1. Classification (NCBI taxonomy): domain Eukaryota; kingdom Viridiplantae; phylum Streptophyta; class Polypodiopsida; order Polypodiales; family Pteridaceae; genus Ceratopteris; species Ceratopteris richardii. Next base: position 159,656,474 of record CM035416.1, on the reverse strand, counting down.
ACTGAGCTGCATGATTTTTGAACCTCTTCATTATATTCTAGGTATTCATATTTTACTTTATAGCCATTATATAAGTAAACAATGGGTAAAAAGGGATTTTCAAAACACTCAACACAAGACATAGATTCTAGAGTGAAAACATTAATTGAAAAGAAATTCTTAGAATATGATGCGCAATTTAATGAGATGAACATATTTATCCAATCCAAAATTGAAAAAGTATTATCTCTAACTCAAAACTTAGATGACTTTTTTGAAGATAATAAAACATTATGCAAAATATTAAAAGAGATAATTGATCATGAAGTCTCAAGTTTGAAAACCAAGTTTGAGATTTTGTTCAACCAAGTAAAAGAAATTCAATCATGCAAGTGTGAACATGAACCTCAAGTACAAGTTCAGCATATGTCGACTAAAATTCTTGATCAAAATAATTCAACTGACCATAGAAGATCAACATTTAGAGCTTCACATAGAAAATTTCATTCACCTAAAAGATATTTCTGGTGTGATCAATTTGGCCACATGTTTTGGGATTGTATTGCATATGAGAGTGCTTGTGATCTTAAAAATTAGACAAAGATAAGCAAGAATATGACAATTCAATATAGTTGAAACAAAAACATGATGAGTGATATGTGACATGTACTCCAAAGTTTTTAGAACATTATAAATTATTTGATCAAACAAAGGTTAAAAATTTGAAAGCTCAATTGAGACATGATATGAAAAATTGAGAGAAAAATCAAAGTGAATATGAAAGTATCAAACAAAAAACTAGTGAGGATGAGAATAAAAATAATGAAAAAAAATATGAAGAAATGGAGAAACAAATGATCGAAGATATTATCACAAAAATTGAACAAAATATGAACAAATTATCAAAAACTTCTACATCTTTAAAAGAAACGTTTGAAGAGAATGAATGAATGTCGAATTATGCTCCTTAATGTGGATTTTCTTTTGGTAGATGAATCTAAATTAATTTGAAGTTTGAAACAAGTAGTAATTGAAGGAGAAATTGAATTCATGAGTTTTCATAGATACGATTAATTTGATGATTATATTATACTAATCATCTTTATAAGTTTTTGATAACAGATATTAAGCAAGAGCCAGCTCAAGATCTTGAGTTTAAATGGTTTGTATGGAAGACAACTACTTTGCATTGCATATTTATGTTCTATGAAAAATGATCTTTTTTGAAATTAAAGTTTATTTATGGATTGTATATACCTATTATCTTTTTTTGAAAACTAATACGTTTAATCTTTTAGTATGTTTAATAAAGTCGAGGAAGGGATTATGAGAAGATGATATTGATGAAGAAAAGTATAAGAAGTCAAAACACGTTTTAGAAAGCATTGAGAGTGTGTTGCTTTGATTAGGAATCATCAGAACCATTTTCTCATTTTGCACCATGATTTTATAATTGCATCCGTAGTATGCATGCTTCAAAATGTATATGCACACATTCATGCCTATAGGTGCACGCCCAGTTGCACAACCAACAAAATTATAATTGTATGATGCAAATCAAATAACTTTATATGGTGAGTGGAAAGCCTTTACATTGAAAGCCAATTACTCTGTCTATGCATCATTTGTTTTCCTAATGCACGAAGAGTATGCATGGTAGGATCGCATTTCATGACCTTGCATCAAGGCACATTTTGAGTTTTCCCTATGCACATGAGTGATTGAAAGGATTAACGTAAATCCACCTTGATATGTATGTGAGTGAGTGCACAAGTCTCACCATGAGAAGCCTTTTTCTTTATTTATTGCACCAAATTTGTTTCTCTATGCACTACAGAGTATGCATTCCGTAGGGTCCAATACATGACCTTACATAGGTATTTTTTTTAACCCATGCACATACAATATGTTATGACGTTGAACATTAATTTTGGAAAAAGAAAACAGGTCTTGGTTGGTGCATCGGGAGGAAGCATAGGTTTGGTGGGGATGGATGTCGGAGAGATTCTCTCTCCTATGTGGATATTCCATTCCTTTATATTTTCATAAAAATTATGTAGAACTTATTGATTGTAATATTGAGGGCATGATGCAGCAACATAAGGAAGAGAGGTCTTGTTTGACCTCTTAGAATCCAGATTTCTATATTTGGGAGCAGATGAGAAAGATACATTAAGTTGGATTGTTATTTAATCACCACGATGCTGACAAAAAACTTTCAACATATAGAATGGCACAAAGAACAACCAAACAGAGATCACATGTCTTCAAAAAATTTCTTGAGAGTCACGAAACCTTGTGCAAAGGAATCCTCATCTTGGTTTGTGTGATTTTAATGGGACTCTTTATCCTCCAATGGAAATCATTGAGTTGTCTTTATATTTGCACCGATTGTAATTGCATGGTTGTCCTACATCCGCAACATTAATATATATAATATATTCAGTTGGTATCGAGGTAGAGACAAGGCGCTATCATCATGCTACGTGCATAAGCATCTTTTATATCATAAAAAAATATCATGAAAAGAAGTTTTGATGCTTGCATATCAAAGCTTCAAAGTAATGTGTAGTGACTTAAGCACGTCATCGCTCTATGTGTACTATGTGTGCAAGACCACATATTTTGGGAGTAAAGTAAGGCTTTACTATAGCGATGCAAAGGAAACCAAAGGACTCGAAGGACAGAAGACTGCTTTTTGGAATGAAATTCCATGAAAAAGTGGAGAGTTGTGGATTACACTTGTTGGTTAGCAATCGACTTCTCCTGACGAATGGCAGTGTAACACACTAAAATGGGTGGTCGCATGGATGAAAGAGGGATGGAGATAAAAGGGACGGAACCGAACTACAGAGGAGGGGGGAGTGTTCTTATCAGAGTGCGGAGGCATGTCCATAATGGGGAGAGGAGGCCAACTGTTAATGTTTGCATTTGGCGAATCTAGCGAATACCATGCATGGGAGGAGGGACTTGCTTTTCTGATGGGAATTCTGGGGAAGTATTAGAGTGGTTATAACGACGCTAAGCGGGGAGGATCTGTTCGTGGTGTTTAGCTCTTCAATATATCTGAAGTAGACAAGTTTTTTGGCACAGATAGAGGAAGAAGTTGGGGTGTTGCCAGAGATCCCGATTCTTCACGATAATGATCGAGTCGTACGAGGAGGATAGATAATCAAAGGGAAGCAATTGGCACATATTCTGGTGGGAAGTTCTTCATGCAGAGGATTGACGGATAGGGAAAGAAGAGAGGAGACCTTCTGAGGAGTACTACGGAGTACAGTTTTGACCCAGGACCCTGAACTGCGGAATTCGGATGGGTTCCGGTGTATTAGTGTTGGTATCTTCACGCTAAAGGCCTATATTCATCACGGATTGACAGCTTTGCGCAAGTGTGGGAGGACAAGCGGAGAAGATATCGATTACATGCAGAAGAGGAGAACCACAACATCACGTTTTTCTCAGAGGATGCGCTGACCGAAGTTTTGATTAGATGGGCTTAACCATATGGAGTTATCTTTATAGCATATATCGAGCATCCTACAGCTGCGCAACTCTATTCATCTCATGATGGTGATTAAGGAGGTCAATATATGATAAAACTTCTGATCATTCTTATGATGAACAGTAAACTCCCGAAGTGATCGCTCTTCTGTAACTCATCAGAGAATGATTGGAGGACGCGCAAGGATTAAAAGGGAGTAAGGATTTCATGTATGATAATAATTCTGAAGAATCTTGGTCGCGCTGTGGAACAACGATTCTTCCCTTTTATCATTCTGGAGTTCTTTCTCCATATTTTCAATGTGTGCACAAGGCCATCCAAAGAAGATAACAAGTGGAAGTTCAGAGATAATCGGAGGCTGCAGATCTAGAGGAGCTTGATGATACAAAAGATAGATACATACGAAGATCAAAACCAATTAAAGAGAAGGACAGAGTACTGTAAGAGATATACATCAATTCATATGTTTTTGACATGAGCACATGAGCTGAAGGATTGTTTCTTGGTCAAAGATTAGTTTTGTCGACTACGCTCATCTGTTATTGCCCATTCATCTGTTCCTTATGGACTCAAATGATGTGATGAACCGTTAAAACTTCGAGTCGACAATGGATCATGCGATTAAGAAGAGAAGTATTTTTTTTTTTTATAAAACTTGCTTAATTATCATACCATTTTCTGAATTCGAATTTGCTAATACATCGTGTTTAAAGGATGATCTGTTTTTATTTATACCATGACAGATTTAATGGTAATTCTTTGCGCAAGTTCATATGTGCTATGTTTCATTTAAACAGGAATTGAAATGTGATTTTTATGTTGCCGAATATGTGCATGTGAAATATAAAGGACTATGTTTCTACTTTGTTACTCATGCACTTCAAGTACCTTGAAAATAGACATTTCGTCTTAGAGCAAACAGCGCTGCTTTTATTTTGAATGCTCTTGTTTTATATTTTTGAGTTAAGTATGTTGTCCAAATACTCTTGAGATCTTTTACATGGTTGTCATTGAGAGTTATGATGTGTATGATTATTGAGACTTTGATAAGATTTCATCTAGAGACGATTGTTGAAAAGTTTTGAATGAAACAAATTTATGATACATTGCTATAGGAAAAAAACAAAGGGGATTGATTCCACACGTAAAGACCATGTATCCTTGAGTCGAGTATTCGCTTAATGATATGATAAGAGTTGTTTCTTGGTCTAACTCATTGTGAGTTGACATATATTTGAGTGTCCATACTATTCTCCATTGTACTTGAGCTTGCTCCAAGTATCCGGCGTGCACCGTATTTCTAGCAGTTGGCTTGATGCACCAGCCGTCGCGAATCACTCCCACATCGGGTGCTATGTTTGATGACTCGTTGATAATAGACAGGAATTCCCTCAAGGGATGGTAGGAAAAATTGTTAGATAGGGTTATCATAGCTCTATCATGCGCCTTGTCCTCCGCTCGATATGCTCAAACATTGGATTAGGACGAACTGGGAATCTTGTGGGTTATTTGTCAAACAGATTCAATATGTGCCTAATGGATTCTACTTGTTTTACTTTGATGATTATAATGATGATTTAAGGGTCATCACTGAGGGCCAATGGGTGATTAAGTCTACCCCTATGTCGTTTTTATGGTGGTTTCCAAGCTTCAAACCTTGTGGACCTGAACCTACTCGTGTCCCGATTTGGGTTCAATTCTTGGACCTTCCGGTTGAATTTTATCCATGGATAGATGGTTTGTGTGATGTTTAGGGCAAAGTCCTTGGGCAAAAAGCCAAAGGACACATCAAACCTAAGTGGGAACCCCAAGTCCTGGTTGAAATTCTCATTAGCACTCCTATCAAAACTTCCCTAAAAATCTTTGATTATGAGGGTATGTGCTTACACGAGCAGAAAATAACTTATCGTAACTTACCTAATGCTTGTTTTAAATGCTTTAGGCAAGGTCACTAGGTGAAGGACTACCCCCTGATTCGGGAAGCTCAACTACCAACTATCAACTCTCGTAACGACTAGATCGCTGCCCTAGTTGCTCCTACTGGTGCTATTCTGAAAAATGAGCAAGCTAAGCCAATAAAAAAGGTAAACAAAGCCTCAGGTAATTCTTTTGATGCTCTCCTTGAAGAGGTTTCTAACCCATTGGTTGATGATATTCAAAAGTCTAATGTTCATTTAAGCCAGCCTTCAAATAAATCGGCCACTCCTCTAGCTCCCATTGGGCATAAGACTTTACACAAGAAAAAACAAGTAAACATTGCTCACTCCATTGATGATGAAGATTGGACCACGGTCCTAAAAAATATTTTTTTTTTCAATAACCAGGCCCTATTAAGTCCGAGCCTGAAGAGAACATTGATAAATGATTGTCTCCTGATTCTAGCAAGTTTTCCATACAACTAAACAATACAGATGAAACTTGCATTCCTGAACTACAACACAAGGGAATTGAAGATCCTCAGCCACTGGGATTCCAAAAGAAGAATGTGCCTCCTATTTGGCTACAAACAAGTAATGTTTGACATACTGGAGGTAACTATAGGTCTAAGAGAAAGGAGATACTGAAGAACTCCGTATCATTGAATAAGCTGACGAAAAACATTAGAAAATATTGTATTTGTGATCTCTAGGTTATTGCTTCTTTAATTTGTTTAGGATGAACATCAATATATTTTCTTTTAACACTAAAGGTATCACCGACCTAATACGGGCTAAAAGTTGAGCTAATTGGATCTCTGATAGCTCTATTTTGTATTATTTCATATGTCTTCAGGAACTAAAAGTTAACAAAGAAAAACTTAGGATGCATCTTAATATTAATTCTAGCAAGCATGAGTGGTATTTTACTGATCACCTTGTTGTGCGAGGGGGGGGGGGAGCTTCTCTTGGGGTCTCCCTCTCCATTAAGCATCTGATGGACAATGTTTTCATTGGCCCCTCACACCAATGGGTCGGTGTCTCCCTTGCTAAACCCTACGATTGCACCATCATTAGTGTGTATGCTTTGAACTCTTCTTCCCAAAGGTTGGTTTACTAGGAAGAGATTGGTATGCTTCAAGGCCCCATCATGCTCCCTGGTGACTTTAACATGGTCACTTCCCTTAGGTATAGACACAACAAGCAAGGAGCCACTGTTTCTGGCTAGGAATGGTCTTCTTGGCTGAACATGGTCTCTTCACTTGATCTTTTAGAAATATTCGACCATACTGGCTTCACCTGGAATAGTACGCAGAAAACCAACCACCTCCATGTGGCCAGACTTGATAGATCCTATGTCAACATTCCCTTCCTTAAGGCTTATGGAGATGTCAAGGCCCTCATTAATAATACTATTTGCATGTCTGACCATTTGCCCTTAAGCATCTCTTTGAAGAACCCCTCCCACAGCTTTAAGGCTAGATGGCCCCACTTTGACCCTACCCTTCTTTGCATCCCTTGTGTCATTGAGCAAACCAAGAAGATTTTTATTAGATTCTTTAAAATCTGCCCTAGTCTACGGTGGCTTGGACTAAAGCTATTTAAGAAGTGCAAGGGCTTTTCACCCACTACAAGAACCTCAGGAAAAGCATTAGGAATTGAAGAAGACCTCAAATCTCTAAAGAAATAGACTCCATCATGGCCTCCAAAGGACCCAAATGTATGGCTAAAGTTTTATGCCTTCAGGAGAGATTAAAATACGAAAATTAACTTGAGGCTAGTAGCCTTCTCTTTGCTTCAAGAGAAATTTGGGTGGGAAAATTTGACTCTCCAAATCAGTTCACGTTTTCTCTGCTGAAAAAGAAGAACTGTAAAGAGTTCATTCCGATGTTAATGAAAAAGCCTGATGGTTCTGCTATCAGTATGGAGGAGAGTTTGCAGGAGGCCATGTGCTTCTTTTCGGATGTTTTCTCTAGTTCTCCCAAGTGGGGGGAGAATATCTGCGGAGCTAGAGCTACCATTCTTTAAAGAGGATGAAAATTGTTCCTCCTTGTGTGGCTGCCTTGCTGGACTTGCCCCTCACTACTGCTGAGATTAAAGAAACCATCAATAAATTGAAACCCTGCAAATCTCCTAGTCTTGATGGTATTCCCAATGCATTTTTCATTACTCTTGATGAGTTCTTGACCCCCTTCATTCTCTTGGTGTGGAAAGAAGCTATTAGAAAAGGCAATCTTCCTATTGAGATTAACAATGGTGTTATAAAAGTGATTCATAAGAGGGGACCTAAAGAGGACCTCAACAATTGGAGACCTATTTCCTGCTTGACTTCCATCTACAAGATCATAGCCGCTTCCTTGGCCAGAAGACTCAATCCTCATATGAAAGATTTTATTCTTCCTGATAAAAAAGTCTTCATCAAAGGTCGCTTCATTTTGGATGCCATTATCTACCTTTGGGAGGGTATTGACTTTGCTCAAGAATCCAACCAACCCTCCTATTTTTTCAAAATAGACTTTGAAAAAGCCTATGATAGGATGGAATGGGACTTGATTCTCCAATCCCTCCATGATATAGGTCTTGGAAAGCACTTCATAAGAACTGTGAGCTCTTTTTAGCAATGCCCACTCTAGAGTTTCTTTGAATGGCAGTGTCTCTGCCCACTTTAGGCTCAAGAGATCCATCAGGCAAGGATGCCCTCTCGCCCCCCTCCTCTTTGCCATTTCCCGTGACTCTCTTGGATGGCTCCTCAAGGATGCCTTGTCCAACAACAAACTTGAAGGGATATCTATTCATGGGTCCCCCAATTAGCCCTGCCTTCAAGATTTTCCTGATGACACTAGTATTGTTGTCAAAGTTGAGCCAAAGTATGTTGACTCTATGCTTGATTGTCTTAATACCTTCTCCCTTGCTAGTGGATCTCATATCAACCATAACAAAATGGCCTTTAAAGCTTCTACCAACCTAGTGCCCCCCTATATCACTTCTCTCGGCTGTGACTTAATTAAGGAAGGAGAAATCTTCAGGCTAATGGGTATCCCTATGGGGTTTCAAGTGCCCCTCAATGAAGGATGGAATTGTCATGGATAAGTTTAGGAAAACGATTTTTCAATGGTATGTCTGTCAATCCACCTTATCTCATAGAGTCTTTGTTTTAAACCAGTATATTATGCCCTCCCTTGTCTACTTTCTGTCTTGTTGGATGCCCAACAAAAAGAACTTCAATTTGGTCTTTGCTCTCTCTAGGAGGTTCCTATGGAGAGGTAACATTCACCTAAATAGAATCCCTAGAGTGGCTTGGACCACCTGTTGTCTCCCTCAAAAAGAAGGAGGGCTTGGTATTCTTTGCCCCATTAAAATGGCTACAAACCTCTCACCCAAATGGATTGCTAGGGTTGTTGATTTGACAGACTATTGGGATCTCCTCCTTAAAAGGAACTTTCACAAACTCTATCTGACTCAGTACAAAGCCTAGAAAGGGCACAAGCTCTGGGATATTCTTGTTTCTCCTCATAGATACACTCTTGTTGGTAGCACCATCTCTTGCTGGTTCTGGAATGCTTGGATGCAAGTTGAATCTAAATGTTCCCCCAACCCCAAGTATTTTCTTCTTTATGATTTCTTCATGCATGAAAGTATTTTGAATAGATGGCTATCCCTGTGGGAGAATGGTTCTCTGGGCATTAGATAGCACAAATGTTGTACTCATGGATTCCCTTCTTGGGAAGAATTATGTGAAAAAAAACAAGTACTGTCCAATGAACAGATTATTGCCAGATCTGACCTATCTTCTGGTTGCTTGCAGGTCATATTGGAGCATAAGAACATGATGCTCAAGGGATTGGCTGTTTGTCACTAGAGAAAGGGAGCTAACTTGTCTGAGATCATCCGGACATGCTAAGAAGATTCAAAAGGAAGAGAGGGACTGTCACCACTATCCTGCACAAACTTAACTCCAAATGGAAGAGAGGGACTGTCACCACTATCGTGTACAGGTTCTTGAGCCTTTGGAACCTCCCTTTCGACATAAAGCACTCTACATTGATGTGGCTCATCTTGCACTATGGGATCTAGTGTGGTTCCAAAGCCAAAGTTGAGTGTTGACGTTGATGCACACATGTAGGGTGTTGAATCTACAAAGCCTTCAAAAAACTAGATGCGACCTATTTGAGGCCTTTTCTTCTTTTTGAATATAACTTTTGTATCCTCAAAAGACAAAAAATAACAATGTGATAAAAAAATGATGGTGCAGTGAGAGTGTATGTGGGTTATAGGTGACTATCCAAAATGGAAAAGGAAATATGGATGTGAAAAAGAGGATAATATACATCGGGACGGAGGGTCTATGTGTGGTAAGAAATATGGATGTGACAAAGGGAATAATATATATAGGGACGGAGGGTCTATGTGTGGTAAAAGTGGAGAAGAAACTATGATGTGATAGAGAGATTAATGTATATCGGGAAGGAGGGTCTATGTGTGGTAAAAAATACAATAAAAGTAAGAAAGGTTATTAGAAATGGATGTGTGGAAGCGTTCATAGGGTGAATACATATTGTACTAAATGGTTACAATAGAAGATTTCTTTATGCACAACCTTGTAGAGTGGTCTATGAACGCACCTTCAGATGCATTTGTTGAAAAAGATGTTCGCGGTAAATTAATGATGAGGTTTCGTAGACTATAAATATATGTTTTCTATTAAACTTTCTTACTAGCCTACACGAGAGGAGACATTCGAGCTAAAAATTAAAAATATTTTCACTTGACTTGCAGATCTACCATTGTTTGTTGTATAGCTTTATTTACGAAAGCATAAGTGGTGATCAACACACTTGCAATGTGCTTTAGTGAGAGTTTCTCTTCAAGACAATTTTAGATAATAACCATGGACAATGAAAGTTTGTTTGATGCTCAAAAAGCTGGAAACTTAAAGCATTATCAACACCAAATGCACTTTGAGGAGGATTTTGTAAGTGCTAAAGAATGGACCTTTAATAGGCCATAAGCCGTGTGAATCAATTACTCCACGAAAATCAATGTAATCTCCTTTCTTTCCAAGACTACAACTCCTACAAATAGCCTACATAGTTTGAACGTGATAGTCATAAACTCCATTTGCCATCATGTATTTGAATTCGAAAATTTTTTCTAGAGTAAAATGTTAATCCACTTTCATTGAATCGGTGTAGAAGAATATTAAGATTGGTGTACTCGTTAATCTAATCATCATTAGAAAGAAAATGTGAGTAGAATAACACAATGTGCAAGTCATGTGGTCTCATATTAGAAGGTATATTTCATATGTATGGAATATCATCATAGTGTCTTATGCAAGGCCATATAATGTGGCTTTATTGAGATGTATACTTGAACTCAAACTAAACTCAATTGTGGTTCAAAAGATAGGATTTCTCTTGAAAAACATTTTTTGTTTTTATCGAGAGGTTTACAATATTGATAAGATTAGAAATTTTCTCTAAACCATTTGCTGCAATTCACCTTGGATCTTTGGTATGCTCTTGCAAAAATATTAGCATGGTAAAAAAGAACAAGAGGTGCACATGAGACCCATGAACTCATCTAGTCTGGAATCTAAGGCATTCAATTGACATGATCACCCTGCAATGTTGAGTATTATTGCTTTATCTAGGATGGGTGAAGTAGTGACTATGGGAGTGTGGAGAGGAATTGTGCGTCTCTTTGGTACCCACATAGAAACATTATTGTCTTCTAATGTGGTTGTTCACATTGTTTGGGTATCGACATTTTATGGATCCTAGGACAAGGTTATCCATGTGTAGAGAGGATGATAAGACTACGAATGTCGCCACAAGATCTCCACCAACGCTCTAATACCAATGTGACAAAGCTTTCGCACATGCTTTGATTTCATTTACCTAGTCGCTTCTGTAAGGAAGAGAATATCTATTTAACTAGTCCGGTTCACGATTCCATTTCATCCTTGAGTACTTATAGCTCACAAAATATCTTATCAACTTTGTGTCTACTTAGCTTTGAGTTATAACTTTTGTACCTTGTATTTAGAGTATCACTTTTGTCCCAAAAATAGTCCAGCATCGATACATGTGTTGAAATAGTTGATTTTCATGTAATGATCCGAAAACATTTTGCATCTAGCTCCAAAAGTATACGCTTGGCTTGCGTGCCTTCTTAAATAGTCTGCTCTCAAAAATAGTTCAAAATTGGTACTCATGTTTAAACATAGTTGCTTTTGATATGGTGATCCTAATTTCTTTTTAATGAAACGGGAAGTTTAAATTAATAGAGGACAAATACAAATGTGCGTAGGGCAGGAGCCATTAAGTCAAACGCTTACAAAGTTAGCAGCATAAAGAATCTCTGCTGAGAGTAATACTGAGAGATGAGAACTCTCTAGCTATTATAGTTACAAAAAGCCAATTCTCTACAGAGAACTTGAAAAGGGATTTTACGTTTAGAAATCAACTAAATACATCTTAAGGCTGACTTCCTGAGAATGCCAAGAAGGGAGATAAAAAAATTCTTGGTACAATTGCTGAAGACTTTATTGTTTCTACTAAGCCATATTGACCAAAGAATGTGACCATGCCAAGAGTTCTAGAGAAGAAGATCCATATTTCTATAGCAACCCAGCATAACATCCTCCCTGGTCAACTTGGGACAATCCATGCTCTACAAATACTTCTCCAGAGGAAACTAGAAGCTTTAACCATGCACACTATAAGCCACCGGATTGGCATTTGTAATTCTTTACTTTTTGTATTCCGCACGAACCGAAAGGTCGTTGCGAAAAGTTTTATCTCCTTATAAACTAATGAAAGGAGGCTCCGGTGATGATCAGCAGAATCGCCAGACTGTCTGTCTGGGCGATTACGTTCTGTGGAGTTACCGTGGTGTTGTGTTTGAGAAATCTGAGTAGTACTATCTTTTTCGTCTTTGTTTTGATTACATTAACTTGCGGTTAGTCCAGTTCCATTAAGTTACAGTAATGAAGTCTGTGTTACGGTAATATTTAACGTTGGTGCTATGTACTGAGAAAGTAGTAACCAGAGTACAAACAGTAAGTCTGTAAGAGAACAAACCAGAGTATTGATAGTAATTCGTATTAACAAAGTACTTTGAATATTAGTGTACTGCGATGTGAATGAGTTAATTGGGAAAATCAAGTTATAGGGCCTGTGATTAGCAGACCCCTTCCACTCCCAGGAACCCGAAAGAGTTTAAACGCACCTGTGACGGCAACGAGCGTTTAACACTGGCGCCGTCTGTGGGAAGGTGGCAACAGAGTGTTGCAAATTGATTGTGGGAAGGTGGCCACGGATTGTGAATCAACAGTAAGGTGAAGCAATACGCAAGTGTTGCAAAGGTGATATATGCCGGTTACTCGGTCCGGCGAGTCGTATCCGAAGTACAGGAGAGACCGACAGCCTTGGGCAGTACCAAATTTGTTAGGGACACCCCTAGGAGGCAGAAGCACAGATCGGTTAAGCCTAGTCCTCGAAGAAGCAAAGTACGTTAGCAGTGATTCCAGTAGTATTCTGGTAGAACATGCTACAATTCCGGTAGATTCCAGTGCCATTTCGGCACAGTTTGCAGAAGGTACAGTAACTTCGGAGTCTAGAGGGACGCAGTGTGTAGTTGACTCGACACTGTCTGGTCAGGATTCGAATTCGTCTGAGGATAGAGGTGTCTTGCACAGAGAGATTATTGAAGGTGAAAGAATACCCTGTTTTGGGGAAAGTTCGACAAATTCTGATGACACTTTGGTCCCAATTGGAGGCCATTTACAGTTTTTCGGTGACCGTGTGATACTTCCTGGTGAATCCTCATTCCGCACACCACTGTTCAGAGTAAGTTTGCCTACGTTTGATACCAAAGAGGAGGATAGGCTATTTGAATTAGAGATCTGTAAGAGGTTGAATGATATTTTCAGGCCGGAATGTGAGCAGTCTAACCATACAGACTCCCAAGGACCAGAAACAGCTCCTTAGAACTCAAGAGACAACAACAGTAGCGCTACTAGCACCATGAGTAATCAACAACAATAGTAGCAACAACAGCAGCAACAGCAACAGCCACTTCCACTTCGACCGATCCTAATAGGGGTAACATACACCAAGTTCGGTGGATTTCCAGGGGACAATCCTGATGCTCATGTACGCACCTTTGAAATAAGTTATGCAGTGCTAAACCATCTACCCGATCCGGCATACAAGGCCATCGTATTTCAATGAACATTAGTCAATGAAGCAGCTCGATGGTTAACAGAGTATGATATCAACCATTTCGGCACCTATGAGGCGGTAAGGGATGCGTTTTATAGAGGTTCCGGTTGAAGAAGAACCCTGCCGAAATCTTCGATTACTTGCAGAACAATAGGCAGAAGTTGCACCACACTGTGCAGGAATATGCCACATTATTTAGAACTCATTTGAGACAACTACCGCTGGCACATGCTAATTTACCAGATGATGTGATAACTCAGTGGTTTATTAACGGGTTAACCCCACAATTAAGACAAATTATGATCATTCGTTGTGTGGCAGCTATGACACTTGATGCGGTTATTGTGATGGCCATGCAACTTGAGCAGAAGGTGGGAGGATTTACTGAGGATTTGGAGTGGCTAAAAGCTAGTGAAAACATTGCAAAGGATCCGGCTAAACAGATTTACTACACTAAGTGCAAAAATTCTGGGCATACCAGTGCTACCTGTGCCCTTAATCAGATGTATTGTTCTATCTGCAATACCACCAGACATTCCACCAAAAATTGTGCATATAACGCCAAAGCGCAGGGACAAGCAACTGTAAATGCCATCATACACGAACGAGGGCAGCCAGCCACCCATTATGTGCCACCGCAGATGTGAAACAATCAGCTACAAGGATACAGGAATTATCGGGGACAGGGGAATACCAACTTCAATGCAAATCACTGGCAGACAGGCACATCACAAGAAGGTACTTCCTTACCACCACCTCGATGTCATTTTTGCGGTGAACTTGGGCACATCCAAAGATTCTGCAAGCATGCAGCCGAATATTATCAAAGAAAGAAAGAGCGTAAGAACCCGATCACCAACATGGTCTATATTTCACTAGTGGAAACTCAAGCAGCAGTGGTCCAGACACGATTTGGTAAGCAGTTGCAACCAATAGCGGAAGTGTTTGAACCTGGCATCCATGAACAACAGAGAATGTATAACAAAGCTAGCCAATGGACCACCAAAGAGTCTATGGTGTTCCCTAATTCAATTCCGGTGACACAAGTTCCCTTGCCAAAGGTGGGAGCACATGAACAAGATTGTACCCCAGTAATAGGAGAATCATCATCAGAATCAGGGAAGAGTACAATTCCAGCAGATCAGGTATGGGATATTCTCTCTAAGGCCTCCATGACACTTCCCTTGGGACAGCTACTTGCTTTAGTGTCAGGAGTTAGGCAGCAGTTTCAACAACAGGTTAGTCCCCAATCTCCTAGTACCCCGGCGACTGCAGCAATACAACCGGAAGCTGATTCAACGGTGGATCATTTATGTCCCTTTAATCACTGTCTAGCATAAAAATCACAAGATTACGCAAGTGTTAATCGATGGTGGTTCCGGTGTGAACATAGCAACTGCGGCTCTCTGCAAGAAGTTAGGGTGGACCCAAATCAAACCTGTTCAATTCTTTATCAGAATGGCAGATCAATCTCGAGTTCATCCAGTGGGACTCGTAAGGAATATCCCAATCACTTTGCAGGGTACCCCGTTTAAAATGACTTTTGCAGTCTTAGAATTACCAGAATCCAGCCTCGATTACAATCTCCTTTTCCGTCGACCATGGTTGAAACAGGCTAAAGTTATACAAGATTGGTCAGCGCAGGAACTGACTTTCAAGGATAACCACCGTAAATATGTTGTCAAACTAGATGCCATTCAGCCCTATGAACTTCATGCCAGACCATATGTAGCAGAGCCGGTCCACTTGATGGATGGCTTATCTGACGATGAAGAGGAAGCGTTTTTGAAGAACAATGAAGATCTGATTTCCTTAGGTACTGTAGATCTGCAATCTGTTGCAGACACCTAGAGTCCGGCAGCATGTACAGTTGTTCCCGTGACCGGAGAAGCAGATACAAATTATACTGTTGCTATGGATGTAGCCCCTCTGCAACACCTTTTACAGACAACCGACGATCCGGGGAAAACTCATTAATTCTATGTCCCGGAAGACCAGTTAGTAACCTATAATTTGGGTGATGAAAGCAACCCGTGTCCCGTTAAGATTAAGGCAGGATTGTCCGAGGCATTTCAAGAAGATTTGATCCGACTCCTGCGTGAGTTTTCTAATGTTTTTGCGTGGGACTATCGTGATATGAAAGGTCTCGATCCACAGATCTATCAGCATCGGGTTGTGCTAAAGCCAGAAGTGAAGCCAATTAAACAGTCTAGGTACCGAATGAACCCCAATTATGCAGCACATGTTAAAGCAGAACTCGATCAATTATTAAAGGTTGGATTCATTGTCCCAATCGAACAGGCTGAATGGATCTCTCCAATCGTGATTGTCCCAAAGAAAAACAAGCAGCTTCAAATCTGTGTGGATTATCGGAAATTGAATGCGACTACGGTACCTGATCCATTTCTGTTGGAGCAAGTCTATGACAAGCCTAAGTATTGGCTTGAGTCCCACAAAGTCATAAAAGAAGCTTTAAAATGAAGACTATGTAAAGTTCACTTGTGAACTACCTCTTGTAACTTTTGAAGAGTTTACGTAATGTAAAAGTGAAAGAATCTTAAGTGGTTGAGTCCACTTCATCAAAAAGGGAAAGAGGAGCCACGATTTGTGGTAGGTAGAGAATCAAATAAATCACAAATTGATTGGAGAGTGATTGAGGGAAGTTAGCCTCCCAAACTCAACTATAAATAGATGGCAGTTTTAGTCGTGCTTAGAGAGACCTATGTGAAGACCTCCAAGAGCTGAGCTTTATGCCATATCAAGGTGTGATTACAAGGCACACATATGTATCAGTAAGTCCATTCTATTGTACAAGCAATATACTTTCAATTTCATTATCATTTGGGTTCATATTTCCATCTTCTTGTGAAGTGTACTACTCACTGCCATTACTCTCAGTTTTCTCAGTCAGATTGCAGATTGTTTCTCTGAGCTTGGTGCATCATTTTCAGTGATTTAACTTGGTAAAGTTAGCTCTATAAGTCTACTATATGATCACAAATTTTAATGTCATTTGGATGTTGCAACCTTCAGTTATGCTCATTTCAAGTCAACAGGGTCTGTTCATCTTCACTTCTCTGTCAGGTACCTGACTTTTTTACTCATCTTGTCAGAGCCATTTCTCAGTGGTTACTTATCCAAATTCAATGCTTTAAAGCTCGTTGGCTTCAGCTTACTCTCTAGTATAACCATACAAATTTTCATAATCATTGAATTTCTACAGTTTGAGTTATGTTCATTTTTCTGCTCACTAGTCTCAAACTGTAGCAGCCCGTGAAAATCGGGATGATGTCATCACTTGTTAAAACTCATTCTCAGTTTGTGGTTTATTATTTTTTATGAGATTAATCTTGAAAGTTAGCTCTTTAAATTAACTAAACTTCCCCAAGAGGAATTAAGCTCATTGTTGTTGTGCTCAGAGAATTATGCAAAACACTGGACAGGTGTATGAACCAAATTAGCAAGTTTTTCACCTGTGAGCTAACTCCAACTTAACTATTTTGATCTATATTTTTGAGAGTGATCTTCCAAGGTACATAGGGTGTCTAATAAATCCATTGGCAAGCTAAAAGGGCCCACCATATACTCCTGGACTTCATTTGGCTAGTGTAGACCAAGGATTTTGCAACACCTCTTCATCTTCAAGCACATACCTATCCATCTCTTCACAGTGGTATCAGAGCAAGGTTGGACAACATGGCAGATGGATTTCCTTCATCAATTGACAAATTGGACAGAGGTAACTACTCAGCTTGGTCATTAAGAATGGAAGCTTATCTCCAAGGTAGAAGTCTATATGGTTATGTGGCTGGAGATGAAGTTATGCCAAGTTTCAGGAACAAAAGTCAATCAACACAAGAAGAGCAAGAAAGATTGAGCACATGGTGCTCCAAGGATGCACTTGCAAGGTCTTATCTCCTCAAATCTATCTTAGATTTTTTGTTGCCTCACATTAGAAGTTGTAAGACATCTCAGGAAGTGTGGGATGCACTTGAAGCTTTCTTTTCTTCAAGTACTAAAGCTAGGAAGCATCAACTATGGCTGGATTTCACAACTCTCAAGAAGGCTCCCAAACAAAATGTGACTCATTTTGTCACAAAGCTCAAGGACATAGCGGATCAGTTGGGAAGCATTGGAGAGGTAATAGATGAAGAGAAAATTGTAAGGCAGATCATCAATGGCTTGAAGGTAGACGACAAGTGGGAAGCATTCACCACACCTATGGATTTGTACATGGACATGCATGTACCTGATTTCAATACACTCATTGGACAACTACTTACTCAAGAGGCAAAGCTTATCAAAAATGGAGAAAGCTCTAAAGGTAATCAATCTTCAGCTTTATATACTGATAAAGGCAAGTCCAAAGATAACAAAGGAAAGGCAAAGAAAGGGGATGATGAAGCAGGTACATATCAAGCTAACTATGCAGGTAGAGGAAGACATGGCAGAGGTAGAGGAAGAGGAGGTAGACAAGGCAGGGGGAGATCCCAAGACTTCAACTCATGTTCTATTTGTGGACTAACTAATCATACAACTGAAAATTGCTTTAGGAATTCCAGGAATCAAAGAGGTAGAGGATACAATAGAGGAAGTTATGGCTACTCAAGAGGAAGGTTCAACAACTACCATGGCAATTACAACAACTGCAATCATTCAAACTATCAAGGAGGCTACAAAGGAAGGAGAGACTACAATAACTACATAGAAGACTCAAACAAAGAGGATTCATTATTGATCATGAACATGGCTATGCCACAAGGTAAATCTGATGAGCATGTTTTCTACATAGATTCAGGTTGTTCAAATCATGTGGCAGGAAATGTGGCACTCCTATCAGATTTAGAAGATCCAAGGAATAAGCATGAGGTACAAATAGGAGATGATACACAACATCCTGTGGAGAAAATAGGCAATGTCAAAGCACCTGATGGAAACATCAACCTACTCAGTAAGGTACTCTATGTCCCTACCATTACAAAGAATTTGATAAGTCTTGGGCAGATAGTAGAGAAAGGGTTGCAAGTCAGGTTCACAAAAGCAGGAGCATTTGTTGAAGATCCAAGTCAAGGATTTAGAAAAATTGCAAAAGGTGAAAAGACAGGTAGATTCTTCACATTTGAATTACAGGACACTAGAAACATTGCTCTCTTTAATTATGGTAGTCAGACACTCACAGAATTGGAAGTATGGCACAAAAGATTAGCACATATTGGTGAAAGGTCATTAAAGCAAATCTGCAGGGACCAAAGTATACTTGGACTCCCTAATTTGTCAAAACAACATATGATTTATAAGTGTAGTGCATGTGAATTTGGAAAGTCTCACAGGTTACCATTCATGAAGAAAGGTTATATGCATGGAGATCTCTTGGAGTTGGTTCATACAGATGTATGGGGACCTAGCAAGGAAGCTTCAATATCTGGATCAAGGTATTATGTCTCCTTTATTGATGATTGCAGCAGATGGACTATCCTATTCTTTATGAATCTGACTGAGAAAATTGAGAGTAATGGCAGTGAGTAGTACACTTCACAAGAACATGGAAATATGAACCCAAACGATAATGAAAATGAAAGTATATTGCTTGTACAATACAATGGACTTACTGATACATATGTGGGCCTTGTAATCACACCTTGATATGGCATAAAGCTCAGTTCTTGGAGGTTTTCACATAGGTCTCTCTAACCACGACTAAAATTGCGATCTATTTATAGTTGAGTTTGGGAGGCTAACTTCCCTCAATTACTCTCCAATCAATTTGTGATTGATTTGATTCTCTACCTACCACAAATCACGAATTCGTGGCTCCTCTTTCCCTTTTTGATCAAGTGGACTCAACCACTTAAGATTCTTTCACTTTTACATTAAGTAAACTCTTCAAAAGTTACAAGAGGTAGTTCACAAGTGAGCTTTACATAGTCTTCATTTTAAAGCTTCTTTTATGACTTTGTGGGACTCAAGCCAATACTTAGGCTTGTCATAGACGTGCTCCAACAGCTCCCCCTCAATCCAAGTATGCTTGAGGTCTTCAATCTTCTAAGATTACCTGCAAACCAATCATAGCCTTGAATTTGCGAAGCTTTGTACCTTCCAATGCTTTGGTTAGAATATCTGCACATTGTTGATGAGTGGACACATATGATATTTGAATTTCTTTGCTTAGAACCTTCTCTCGTACATAGTGATAATGAACTTCAATATGTTTAGTCCTTGCATGAAAAATAGGATTAGCAGCTAAGTGAATAGAACTCATATTGTCACCAAAAATAGTTGGAGTTCCAAACTCCAATCCAAGATCTTTGAACAATGTCTTCATCCACATAGCTTCTTGTGTAGCTATGGCAAGACCTCTATATTCAGCTTCAGTAGAAGAGAGAGCAACTGTGGGTTGCTTCTTGGATGACCATGAAGTAAGCTTTGAACGTGCAAAGGTAAGATAACCTCAAGTGCTCCTTCTATCTTCCTTGGAGCGAGCCCAATCTGCATCAGAAAATAGCTTCAAACCTAAATCAGATACATAAGGATAATAAAGTCCTTCATTTATGGTTCCTTTGAGGTACTTGAGAATCCTTTTGGCAGCATCCATATGTGGTTTCCTTGGTGTGTGCATAAATTGACTTAGCACACTCACACTGTAACATATATCTACTCTTGTCAATATGGCATAGTTGAGACTACCCACTAGACTTTGATATGATGTGATGTCCTCTATGAATTCACCTTCATGTGAGCTCAATTTGTGATCGACCTCCATTGGAGTACCTGCAATCTTACAATTTTGCATCTTGAATTTTGCCAACATGTCCTTAATGTACTTTCTTTGAGTGAGAAACAAACCATGATCTTTGTAGACAACTTCCAAGCCTAGGAAGTAGGTAAGTGAACCCAAATCACTTACCTTGAACTCTTCTCTCATCTGATCTTTGATCTTCTTCATACCATCTGCATCATTTCCTGTCAATATAATATCATCTACATATACACATAGATAGATGATCTCAAAATTACTCTTTTTAATAAAGAGTGAAGGATCTACCTTGCTTGGTTGAAAGCCTTTGTCCTACAAGAATGAAACAAGCCTGAAATTCCGAGCTCTTGGAGCTTGCTTGAGACCATACAATGCTTTGTTAAGTTTACACACATAATCAGGATAAACTTGATTCTCAAAACCATGTGGTTGTGCCATATATACCTCTTTTGTTATCCAACCATTCAAGAATGCATTCTTTACATCTAGTTGAAGTATCTTCCAATTCTTGGAAGAGGCAATACTAAGCAAAACCCTAATAGTAGGCATCTTTGCCACAGGAGAGAAGGTCTCCTCATAATCAATTCTCTTAGTTTGTGCAAAGCCTTTTGCTACAAGCCTTGCCTTATACCTCTTAATGGAACCATCAGAATTCTTCTTGATTTTAAAGACCCATCTTGAGCCTATTACCTTCATGGATGAAGTCTTGGGCACCAAATCCCTAGTGTTGTTTTCCTCAAGTGCTTCAATCTCTTCCTTCATTGCATGCTTCCTTTCTATTTTTGCTTTGGCCTCTTCAAATGATGATGGCTCCTCTTGGTTTATGTCCTGTGCTATGTAGATAGAATGTTTAGTTACTAATGAGGTGTCAAACCCATACCTTTCTGGTTTTTTCTTTTCCCTCATAGATCTTCTTAGGCCATGATGTGATGATTCTGCCTCATGTCCAAGTTCTTGCAATTTTGCTTTACCTTTAGACTTCCATGCTTTGATCTTTTCCATCTGAGATTCTTCATCATCCTCTGAGGTGTCTTGTTCTTCAATCTTTGGTTGTTCTCTACCAAGCTTTGGAAAATCTTCTTCAAGATTATATGGCAAATTGACCTTCTTGCATGAATCTTTATACCATGAATTGTTCTCATCAAAAACTACATCTCTGCTTACCAAGAATCCTTTGTTGGTAGGGTTGTATAACCTGTAGCCCTTTTGATTGTTGTCATATGCAATAAATACACACCTTTCTGCCTTTGGATCCATCTTGCCTCTAACCTGTGAAGGAACATGAGCAAAAGCAATACATCCAAAAATTTTACAATGATCTAAGCTTGGTCTTCTTCCATTCCAAGCCTCATATGGAGTCATCCCATCAAGGGATTTTGAAGGCAACCTGTTAATCAAGTAAGTGGCTGTAGATACAGCCTCAGCCCATAAGTAATTAGGTAAATGCTTTTCATTTAACATAGACCTTGCAGCTTCAACAAGTGTCCTATTCCTCCTTTCTGCCACTCCATTTTGCTCAGGAGTGTACCTTGTAGTTACCTCTCTTTTGATTCCTCTTTCTTGAAGAAAAGAATCAAACTCATGGGAGAAGTATTCTCCCCCTCCATCTGACCTTAGCCTTTTTAGTGATTTACCTGTTTGACTCTCCACAAGAGCCAAATATCTTTTGAAACATGAAAAAACTTCATCTTTGTGTCATCACTTGTTAAAACTCATTCTTAGTGTGTGGTTTATTATTTTTGATGAGATTACTCTTGAAAGTTAGCTCTTTTAGTTAACTAAACTTCCCCAAGAGGAATTAAGCTAATTGCTGCTGTGCTCAGAGAAATATGCAAAACACTGGACAGGTGTATGAACCAAATTAGCAAGCTTTTCACCTCTGAGCTAACTCCAACTTATCTATTTTGATCTATCTTTTTGAGAGTGATCTTCCAAGGTACATAGGGTGTCTAATACATCCATTGGCAAGCTAAAAGGGCCCACCATATACTCTTGGAGTTCATTTGGCTAGTGTCGACCAAGGATTTTGCAACACCTCTTCATCTTCAAGCACATTCTTATCCATCTCCACAATTTCCTCTCCCCTTTCTCGACACAATGTTAGATAGAGTGGCTGGACATGAGATGTACTCCTTTTTGGACGGTTACAGTGGTTATAACCAGGTCAGAATGGGTGAGCAAGATATACTGAAAACAACCTTTATTACGAATTGGGGTGTGTACGCTTGTACAGTCATGTGGTTTGGTTTAAGGAATGCTCCAAGCACATTTCAGCGGTGTATGCAGGAAATCTTTTCACCTTGTTGTTTTGAAAAATGCCGAGAATAGTGACTCTACTTGAACCCGACTAAATGTGTCTTTGCGGTTTCGTGTGGTAAACTCCTTGGCCATATTATTTCTGCACAAGGCATACAAGTTGATCCAGATAAAGTTGCAGCTGTGTTGGAAGCACTTGTGCCTACCACGCCGAAAGTAGTGATGCGCTTCCTAAGTCAAATCCGGTGGCATGGTCGACATTTACGGTGGTTAGCTCATCTCGCCACACCAATTTATTGACTCATGACAAGCACTCCACAATAGTTCGAATGGACCCCACAATGTCAAACTGCATTCCACCGTCTAAAAGGATTATTGACGCAGGCTCGAATTCTGCAACCTCCTGATTGGGAACGCCCATTTCATGTTTTTGTAGACGCATCGGATATAGCCATTGCAAGTATTTTAATGCAGCAATCTGATAAGTGGTTTCGGCCTGCCTATTACGCAAGTCGTCGACTCGCTCCTGCTGAAAGGAATTATTCAGTGACTGAAAGAGAATGTCTCGGTTTAGTGTATTCTGTAAAGAAATTTTGGCATTATTTGTTAGGCCGAAAATTCACCTTTCATGTAGCTCATGTTGCGCTGGTGTATCTGGTCCGACAGCAGCATTTAGGTGGTCGCTTAGCGCGTTGGGTTCTATTGTTACAAGAGTTTGATTATGAAGTGATTCATCGACCCGGCACTACACATGCATTAGCAGATTTCCTCTCTCGATTGGGTTCCGGTGAAGCTCCGGTGGGCGTTGATGACACCACACCAGCAATTTACATTACTAAACTGACTAGTGACAAATTTGCAGAACCTCTTGTGACACCTACCTACTATGATCAGTTATTAACCTTTCTTACTGATGGATGTCTTCCCCCTCAAACTTCTCCTGCGATGAGGCACAAAATTGCAGTTTACAGTCGCAGATTCCATTTGATTGCCGGACATTTGTACTACATGGATCATACTGGGGTCTTGCTTTGTTGTATTCCTCCACATGAAGTAGAATTCTGCAAAGTGGGCTCTGGTGGCCATGTATAAAGATGTGACTCAGTTTGTGCAGAAGTATGATACTTGTCAGCGATCTAGGTAGCCTTTACAATGCCACTTCTTCCCTCTATAACCTGTATTACCTTTGGAACCTTTTCAGAAATGGGGTCTTGATTTTATTGGATCAATCACACCTCCAGCAATACTTAGCAACAATCGCTACATTCTGACCTGCACAGATTATGCTACCAGATGGGCGGAAGCTTGGGCCTTACCGTCCGCTACAGCTGTTTCGGTGGCAAAATGCCTGATGAAGGATGTTTTCCCATGTTATGGATTACCTCTGGAACTTGTGATAGATCAAGGAACACACTTTGTCAACAATTTAATGCGAGTATTAACGCACTCTTTTCAAATTCTGCATAAATTCAGTTCATCGTACTATCCTCGTGCCAATGGATTGGCGGAAATCACTAATAAGATCTTGTTAAGTATGCGGCACAAATTGGTTGTGGAATCACCAGAAAGATGGGATCAGTTACTACCTGCAGTCTTATGGGCATACCGGACTACATATAAAGTAGCAACCGGAGTGACTCCTTTCAAGTTTGCCTATGGACTGGAAGCGATAGCGCCAATGGAAATTGTAGTGCCAAGCTTACGCATGGCCATTACTCAGAAATTGTTACCTGAAGACTCTTTATCATTTCGGTTAGACACACTCAGAGATTTGGATGAACATTGCTGGGAAAGTTTGTTGGTCCTTCAAGAAGTGCAGTTGCGGCAAGCTCGTACTCATGATCGGTATCTCAAAACTCCATTTTTTACGAAGGGTCATCTTATGCTATTTTACAATGCTAAAGCGAATCGTACGGCTGGAAAATTCAAATTATGGTGGTTTGGCACTTACCGAATTAGTGAAAAAGTGGGCCCAGCTACTTTTCGGTTGAGTACTTTAACTGGAGTTCCTCTTCCTAAAGTAATAAATGGTTCAAAGTTGCGGCCGTATCATCAAGCACCTAATTCTCGCTGACGTGTTCTCTGTTTTTCAGTGTGTTATTTACTTCCTTTTTATTTTTGCATGTTAGTAGAATAAGCCTGTAAATATCCTCGTTTTGATATCTAATTATGATTAAAAGCCGCCATGTATTATCGATCTGCACATGCATGCACGCCATAGTTATGAAGGTTATCATCTCAACATCGCACGATGATTAAGGTTTTTGATTGCCTCCCATTGCCAAGTATCTACTTAATCTTCTTCTTTTCGCTATTAATCGCTATTGTCTCTGTGTGCTTTGTGTGCTTTGTGTTCTCTGTGATCACTATGTATTCGTGTCTTTGTGTTTTCGCCTACACATCATGGAAGCTTTAGCAAATTTTGCTACCTTCTGTGACGGACTCCCTCAGGACGTGAGTGAATTCTTGCGTATCCGAGGTTTGTCAAATTTTGTTGAATTGCCTTGGCATACTTGTCGCCACTCCTGCTACGGAGCAGAGTTGGCCAATCATATGTTTACCATCTCATGTAGTAATCACCTTAGAGTCATTTGCTGCAACTTTTCGACTCTCTCTAGAAGGACGAGAGAATGGTCCTAACCTTCCGATAGCTACTATGGTTGAATTTTTCCCAAGCTACTCATCGAATGAGTACGCTATCTTGTGTCGCCCTGATCCTGAACGAACAACTTTGCAATTCTTAGTGGCCATATTGAATCTAGAGAAACGCACTTACGGGATTTCACGCCCGTTCTACTCAATGATTGACATGGCTTCTCGGGAGCCTGTTAATTTTGCTTCCTATTATTTCCGACGCATTCACTGTGAATGCGTTACTGTCATTAAGCATGTTAACAAAGGAGATCTGCCACGTTCTCATCTTCTGCATATTCTTACATTTTTGTTTCCGGCCCTCCAAGCAGCGCAACTGCCTCCAAACGCTCCAATCTTATACCATGAAGAATCTGCCCAAGTACTCGAAGATACCGAAGAGGATGATGAAGAGCTCTTCCAGCTTCTTCGCCGTAAATGCCAAAGGATAAGTCCCTCGGAAAGTCAAGTACAAGGCTCCACCGTCGGGCAGGAGGAAGAAACCTTTCACGACACCGCCACTTCAATTCATATTGAATCTTCCGGTCAATCTTCTCCGGATAACCAGCAGGACCAAAGTGTTTCTACCACCAACTCTGACGCAATTTCTAACATTGTTGCAGAAATATTAACTGAAGTAATCACCTTGGTCGCAGAGGTAATTAACCGGAATGAAGTGAATACGCAGCACCTTACTAGAATCGTATTGGTCCCCAACACTCTTCTACCCACTCCTCCACCCATTCCTCCGATGGAGCCCATTGTCCCTGTTTCACCCATTGTTCCTGAAGAACTTGCTACTTCTTCTTCTTCCCCTAATTATTCTCCACCCTCTTCTCATCACCTCTTCTCAGCCTCGTCATCCCAACCACTCCCTCCTCTTTTTCCTCTGATAACTATGTTTACAGAATTAGAATCAATGGGACGTATGGTGATCCATTTGTCGCAGCAACTACCAGTGCAGATGAAGGAGGTTATTGATAATATCCGACATGAATTACAACACAAAGTCGATGTCCTTGAAGCAGATATTACTCCACTCCAAGAAGAGGTAGATGTAGTAAAGGCCGAAAATCATGCTCTGCACGAACAGATTCAACAACTCCAAGCTCGACTTGCTGAACAGGAATCATTGATCATCCAAAGAGATGTTGTGTTAGCTGAAATACAAGCCAAAGATGAGTTATTAAGTGCTGCTGATGCGGAAATTCTTCAGTTAAAACAGTTTGTCCAGGATAAAGAAGATGCACGTATAGCGCTCGGAAATTTTTTGGAAGAAATGCGAGTTCAACTAGATGAAGTTGTACAGCGAGGACAGGAAATGGCAGATTTAGCTAAGCGGACTAATGAAGAACTCTAGAGAGCAAATGCAAACTTGTTTGGGAGATAACACGGATAAGAAAAGAAAGAGATGCATATTACCAGACAATTCAATATCAGGCTCAGGAATTGGAGAGAAGAGAAAAACCAGCTTCGTTGTCAAGCAGAAAGATTATCTAGAATTGATAAACAAATTCAAGACATGAAATTGAGCCGTGATGCAGCCCTGGCGAACGATTTTTTTACTTACAAGAGGCATTTTTGCAGACGCAAGCTGAAATTTTGATGAGTCAAGTAATTACTATAAGTTCTGTTTGTACTGACGCCTAGTAAGTCGAACCAGACACTTTAAAGAAAATGCTGGATAGTCTGAAGCAGAAAATTGCCAGAACCTTTAAATTAGCCCGAACTATGTATATCTAGGGTATAGTCGATGAACCTTAAAAGTTTTGTATCATTGCAGGTTCAAGTCCACCGTGCGTGCCAGTGTAAGCTGCCGGATTGGCATTTTTAATTCTTTACTTTTCGTATTCCGCACAAACCGAAAGGTCGTTGCGAAAAGTTGTATCTCTTTATAAACCAATGAAAAGACACTCCGGTGACGATCAGCAAAATCGCGAGACTGTCTGTCTAGGCGATTACGTTCTGTGGAGTTATCGCGGTGTTGTGTTTGAGAAATCTGAGTAGTACTGTCTTTTTCGTCTTTGTTTTCATTACATTAACTTGCGGTTAAGTCCAGTTCCATTAAGTTACGGTAATGAAGTCTGTGTTACGATAATATTTAACGTTGGTGTTGTGTACTGAGAAAGTAGTAACCAGAGTACGAACAATAAGTCTGTAAGAGAACAAACCAAAGTATTGATAGTAATTCTTATTAACAGAGTACTTTGAATATTAGTGTACTGCGATGTGAATGAGTTAATTGGGAAAATCATGTTATAGGGCCTCTGATTAGCAGACCCCTTCCACTCCCAAGAACCCGAAAGAGTTTAAAAGCACCTGTGACGGCAAGGAGCGTTTAACAACACATTCATAGAATAAGTGGGAAATGTCCTCTAGTGTGCCATAGAAAGAACATAGTCCTCCATTAAGTAAAAACTTCCTCACTTTGCTGCCCACCCACAGACCATTATGAATGATCATCCACTGAGGAATGAGTGGTTACTGCTGTAAGGAAGGGCCCACAGAGCTTTAAACCTCTAAGTCCATTGATGAGCATTCTTGTTCAGCTTCCATCTCGCATTAAGTTTGTGAATGATTTGATGCACAGATTCTCTGGTGCCTTTGAACGTTTTGTAGATAGTGGAAGCAAGCTTCTATAAGTCGACTCTACGTTTGCTATAGGTCCTCATCTTGGTCTCTAGCAGTGACTTATGATGTAGCAAAACCTGTTTACAAGAAGGGGAAACATTATTCATATGTAGAATAGATTGATCAGATAAGGGTTCTTCACCATCCATGAAGTCTTGCCAAGAGATAAACCCCGAACTCTATGACATTTATGTCCTCTAATGGCCAGCTTACATTTGTTACGATGGGAAACCCAACCAAACCAGGGTGATTCTTGCACCAAAAAACCAGTAGTATTATCTAACTTGAGAGAAGGGGAGAAACTATTTTGGGCCTTAAACCAGGCTTTTTAGAAACTACAAACCAGGGGACTTCCAACAGGAATGATGGAATTGGGGGAAGATATGAGGTCCCATAGATTGATATTGAGCCAAGCCCTGTAGTTAGTGAGGAAGGATCTGTTAGTAGTCCTATGAAGGAGAGCAGCCCAAATTCCAAAGTTATCAATGCTTCTCATAATCCATTTAGCAGACATATTAACACCCATTTTTTTTGGGGCAAAGCATACCCAGACCACCTTGAGACTTAGGCAAACAACAAGTGTGCGATGAAACAAAAAATAAACCAACTTAGGAAGAAGAGAGGTATTCAAAATGAAAGTTCTCTAGGGTAGGGAGTTGTTCACATCATAGCATAAAAGCATAGATTTTATGAATTTATCACAAACCCGGTCCCATTTTTTACCAAGAGACACATTGAACCCCATGGGGATACCACGAAGTCTGAAGATCTACCCATCTTTCAAAATATTGCAACCCAACTTGGTAATACAAGCAGGAACTTGGTGGTTTGAGGCTTTAAAACCTATTTTGACATGGTTAACCTGAGAACCACTAGCTAGACAAAAAAGATTAAGACATTGCATGAAAGCATTAAGAGAATGAACATCAACATTCAAAACAAGATTAGTATCATCAGCAAACATCTAGAGGCACAACTGGGAGGGGGCATTAGGGATGGAAATACCTCTAATGAAACCACTATCTAAACCATCTTTCACAAGCCAACATAGAGCATCACTAGCAATAGCAAATAAAAGGTGAGCAAGGGGGCATCCTTGCCTTATAGATCTGGTCAGTTTAAAAGGATCTGAAAGGTGACCATTGATGGAGACTCTGGAAAAAGCATTGCCAAACAAGGTACTAACATACTTTATGAATCTCCTACCAAGGCCCAGGTCATGGAGGGATTGCATAATAAAATCCCACTCAATTCTATCATAAGCTTTATCAAACAAAATCTTGAGGAAAAGAAGTCTTGATCTTTTTCCTTGGCATATTCCATTCCTTCCCACATGGAAATTATAGCATCTAAGATGAATCTACCTTTGATGAACCCCTTTTGCTTAGGGAGAATGAAGGGGGACATCAAGGGGCTAAGTCTTCTAGCAAGGGTAGAATCAAAGACTTTATAGATGGAATTCAAGCAAGTAAGTGGCCTCCAATTATTCAAGTCATCTTTTGAGCCTCTCTTATCGATAAGCCTAATCACACTTGTGTTAATGTGGCCATGGAGCAATCCTTTACTAGACACCTCTTCCCAAACCAAAAGAATGAGTGTAGTAAGAAAATCATTCAAGATCATAAAGAACTCATTAGTAATACCATCAATGCCCAGAGACTTACATGGTTTCAATTTATGGATGGTTTTCTTTATCTCACCAAGAGCGAGGGGCAGGTCCACAATAGGAACCAAGCTCTGAGGAATCATTTTTTTCCTTATTATGGCAATAGTGTCTCTAGCCCTCTGTATGTCCTCCTCACACTTGGGAGATGCAGAGAAAATATCCATAAAGAAGCTTTTGGCCTCCCATAAAGTCTCCTCGATGTTATTAGTGTACCCACCATCCTTTTTTTATGTGAGGAACAAAATCCCTGATTTTCCTTTTCTTCATCAAAGAGACCATATATTTGCTGTTTCTATCCACCTTCCCACTCCAAAATTCTTTAGATAATGCAAGAGAGTGTCTAGCTTCAAGATACTTTCCTTGCACAGTCTCAAGGAATCATCAATGTAATCATGAGAGTTAACCTCAAGGGTGTTCAGTTTTTTAACAAGTGGGTCTCTACGATGAGCCCTAATAACTTTTGCTTGCTTTTTGAAATGGATAGACAAGTATTGGGTGTCCTTAATAGCTAATTCCCAAGCGTTAGAAGGGGAGGCCTGAGAACTAAAATGATAAGAGAAGATCTCTTTAGTCTTAGACATGATGGAGGGTAATCTCATCAAGTTGTGGTCAACATGAGGCCAAACTACCCTATAAGACGGGTTTCCTTTTCTGAAGGTCAAGTGTAAAGGTTTATGATCAGACACCATTAAAGAGTTATCAACATTAGCTCTAATACCCAATAGTTTTGAAAGAAGGTAGTGTTGGTATAGCACCTGTCAAGTCTAGCGGAACTAAAATTATTACAAGTTTGCCTATTGAACCAGGTGAAATCAGTGTTGCAAGACAAATGAAACAAGTCATGATTGTTGCAAAGCTCAATCCAAACAACTTTTTAAGAACCCCCAATACAACTTCCTTTACCTTGCCATCTATCCTTTCTAAATGTGACCATATTGAAGTCCCCAACAAGAATGATGTTACCATTGATAGAAGCGAGCTCCTCTCAACAGATTTTATGAGAACTAACATCATTACCCGCATACACCAAGACAACATTAACATTAAAAGGAGAATCAAGCATAATGGAACACTATTGATTGGAAGGACTGATAGAAAAAGAGCTAACACAGTGAGCAAGGGATAGAATGATATCAACCACGGCCCTACCTTCTTCATAATCATGCCTGGTCCAGAACCACTTATACCTGGAAGAAAGAACTTCGAAATGCATTTGGAGAGAGCAGCCACCAATTTTGACTTCATGTAAACATATGATCTTAGGAGTCATAGAAGACTTGTTCAACCAAGTGTGAACCACCATGGGTCTGACACGGTCAAAAAGACCTTTAACATTAAGGCAAATAATTCGAAGGTGAGTCATTACAATAGATAATTATTATTTCCTGCTACTCTTGGTGGGCTTAATAACTGAAAGGGAGTATCTTGTTGTTTCCTTCCTCTTTGGTTTAACCCTACAAGGTTACGTACAATAAGAGCTTCATCTTGAGACATAAGGACGATCTCGTCAGGATCCTCACCCTCAACCATTTGGTCCCTGGAATCTTGATCCATGATCTCAAGTTCTTGACTGAAAGCACCATGTTGAATAGGAATGAGGGTTCTTACCTAGCCACCCAATCCAGAACTAACAGGAGTGGGTTTGTGTAAGTTGATCACCTTGTTTTTCCTTTCCACCACCGACCAATCTCTAGCCTCCGTTGTGCCACAGGTTGGGATGTCCTCTTCAGATAAACTGTCCATCTTGTGATTGACACCTATAGAAGACTTGTTCGGATCTGGGTTTTCTTTTTGGTTAGGCGACTTAGAGTCATTCACCTCAGATACTTTGTCATCAAAGGGGTTAGAGAAAGTTTCAATTAAAATGTCATAAATATTAATAGGCTTACCCATTTTTTTAATCTTATTGGGAACCTTTTTGGACGAGGAACCTTGATTACTGGTAAGGCCGGGAGAAATTTTTTGTTGCTCTTCAGAGTTAACTAGCTTCTCATTTTGTAGCAGGGAGTAGTCTTTAATCAGATGCCCCTGCTTATAACAATTATAACAAGTATTATGTAAGTTTCTATAAGTAATTTTTTGTGTATGAAGCTTCCATCCACTCGAGTCTTTGATCACTATCCGGGTTTTAACTTCTCTTGCTATGTCTACTTCTATGAGAAGCTGGGGATCCCATTTTGGGTTGATGATGTCAATCCTAGATTTTTGACCGATAATTTTGCGTACCATGTTGCCCAAGCTTTCCACCCATGGGTAATACTCAATAGGTAATTCTGGGAATTCAACCCAAATAGGGATCTTGGTAGTTTAACTCCTTTAGGGTTGAATCCAATGTGCCATTTGAAAAAAGAAATAGGGGTATTAGGAATTAACCACTGACCCTCACTGTTAGCATCTTCGAAAAAGAAAAGGAAGCAAATATTAGGACAGTACTGTATGTGTTGACAAACAGCCCTTTGGACTCCCAATGATTACACATCCACGATTTCAAGACCCCTTGAGGTGGTCTTGGGTCATGACATAACCCAATGACTACCCTATCATAGGTGATCATGCCAATTATCCAAGGATGACCTATCAATAACCAGAGGTTCCTCCTCATCATCACTATCCGATCTATGGACAAACAAAGCATGTGGGTTCTCATCTACCATTGATTTACCTTTTGACATAATAGGAACAAAAAAGAGATTGATTGAAGCGTCCTTGAGGTCAAACATAGGAGGGGCAAGATTCCCTACTACTCAAGCAGTGTTGACATAAGATTTCGGAGGGGAAGAGCTTTTACCATCAGCAGAAGCAATACCAGTAGATGTACCTCCTGGTTGGACTTGACAACTAAGGGTTTTGTTTGGCGATACATGGTTGAACCCTTGCAGACCCCCGAGGTTACCTTCATGTGCTGATTTCTAGCCACAATCAACAACTGATATCCCATTACGAAGGCTTCAAATTAGAGTGCCATAACTGAGTTCACTATCGCGGGAATAGGGAGACTAGCCTCAAAGCCTCCCTACTCAGGGGATGGCACGAGGCAGGGAACGAATGCAGGGGACAACACCGCATTCCTGAACACCGCGATCCTAAACTTTGCTTGAAGTCATCTCCAAAAGTATCTGCCTATCCTGCATGCACTCTCATTTGTTCAACGTTGTAAGATTTACTCTCTTATTCATAAATGCTGCATATATCACGTATTTTTTCTGCAACAACGCACAACAGTTGGATCTATAACTTCTTCAAGAATGAACTCCCATGCATGTTGGATATGGAGATCTTCGAAGCAGGTGGCCATACCTTGCCTGGGTATTACTCTTACGTTGTATGCGCCAGCATTGGCAGGACAAGAAGAGATGAGACCAGAGAGAAATGGACAGAAAGTAGATCGATTAAGAGGCAAAGCGACATCAATTGAGCTGCCCATTGAAGTGATGATGTGGCATCGTATTGTCTTTATAGCACACCGAAGGAAGCTTGGGATATAATCCATAAGATATATGGTACGTCGACGGAAGCTAAAAAAATTCACTTAAAGCAAAAGTTGCATAGTGTATGGCATGGAAATAGGTCCATAACAGATTATGTGGCTGAAATTAGGAAGATCACTGATGATTTAGCTTGCATAAATTGCACGGTCGATGATGATGATATGGTTTCAGTTATGCTAAATGGTCTAGGACCGCAGTACAAGAGCTTAGATACTTCGATCTCTATGAGAGGCACTATGCCAGATTTTGATGAGCTACTAGCTCTTTCCATGATAGAAGAAGTAAAGCTTGGTTTAAATGCATCGGGAAGTGGCAATTCGAGAGATCATGCATTTTTTCAAAATAGACCAAGAGGTTCTAGTCGAGGACGATCATCTTCTAGAAATGCAAATACAGTGTATATGTCAAGAGGTAGAGGAAGATCATATTCTAGAGGTAGAGGAAGATCATATTCTAGAGGTAGAGGAAGATCACAGGCACCTCGGAATTGTTACCATTGCGGCAAGTATGGCCATTTTGAGAAAGATTGCTATCATAAGCAGAATAGCCAAAGAGGAAGAGGTAGAGGTTGATATGCGTCACATGGAAACTTCTCTGCTGAGAGTTCATATAGAGACTATGGCAGAGATAATATGTTTGCAATGGAACATGTATTGAATAGTATGTCTAAACCTAGAAATGATATGAATTGGTACATAGACTCGGGTTGCACAAATCACATGACGAGCATAGGAGATTGGTTTGAGTCAAAAGAGCCCTTGAAGTCTAAAGAATATGTGGCAACTGGTGATGATACCTTACATCTGATTAACGATGTTGGAAATGTACCGCTCATACAAAATAATGGTGTTCGGAACACTTTAAGTGATGTTTTACATGTGCCTAGCATTACAAAGAACCTAGTTTCGGTTGGTCAGCTTACGGATCAGGACATGGAAGTAATTTTCAATAAACATGGATGTTTTATACATGATTTCAAATATGGAAAAAGAGGAAAATTGCTTGGTCATGGAAAGATGGGTAGATTGTTCACCTTTGATATGGGCACAACTCTTTATCAAAGTATGTATGCCAAGAATAGTGAACACTCAGATATAGCAGAATTATGGCATAAACGAATTGGTCATATCAATCTGAGGAAATTGAAGTCTATGGAGAAGCAAACTTTAGTGCGTGGACTACCAAGATTTGTTCATTTAAACTTTGAAAGAATTTGTGAAGCATGCGCATTTGGAAAACATCAACGTATGAAGTTTCCAAGAAGAGAAATGCACAAGAGGAGACCTCTAGAACTAATCCATAGTGATGTGGTTGGACCAGCTAGAACAAAATCAGTTGGTGGCTCACTACATTTTTTGATATTCGTTGACAATTATAGCCGATATACATGGATTTACTTCTTGAAGCATAAGAGTGAAGTCTTTGAGTGCTTTATGAGATTCAAAAATATGGTTGAAAAGCAATTGGGAATGTACATAAAGTGCCTATGATCAGATTCAGGGGGAGAATATATCTCAAGAGAATTTGATCAGTACCTAAGTAATCATGGAATCAGAAGGTTATTATCTTGTAGATACACACCACAGCAAAATGGTATTGCAGAACGAAAAAATCATGTGATTGAGGAAGTTTCTAGAGCCATGTTGAATGAAAAGAACATGCCAGATATGTTTTGGGAAGAAGCTTGTCATATGGTTGTGCATGTTATAAATAGAGCACCCATAGGCATGGTTCATGATCTCACACCTTATGAGAGGCTATGGAAGCATAAGCCTAATGTTAGCTATTTACGAGTTTTTGGAAGTATTTGTGTTGTGATAGAGAATGATATGGATAATGCTATGCATAATGTTCATGATGAGCCAGGAACAAGTCTTAAAATTTTGACCATGAAGAGAGTCAAGACTATGGTTCATATGCGTTTCCTACACTTGAAACGTCATGGAGTGAAAATGCAAAAGACTATGCAAGGAGAAAGGAGAAAGGAAAAGAGAAGATGAGAGAGTACATATCTGATTCGGATATTGACAATGAAATAGTTACGCCTGGCACGTTGAAAAATATGAAAGAGAAATATGTTCCTGCACACGCAAGGAAAGAGACACATAAAGAAACACCTTTGAGATGATCTACGAGAGTAAAACATCATGTGGATAGACTAAATCTATACAGTAAGTCTATGAAGCTTCATTATGCATACATGACGGAGAGAATTCAGCATGAGGAACCAAAAAATTTTCATGATGTGTCACAAAGCGAAGATTGGTGCAAAGCAATGGATGATGAGATGAATGCATTGAAGAAGAATGATACATGGGAATTAGTGAAGTTGCCACCCAATAAGAAAGCTATTGGATGTAAATGGGTATATAAAGTGAAGTGCAAAAGTAATGGTTCAGTGGAGAGATTTAAAGCAGGTTTAGTTGCAAAAGGATATGCACAAGTATATGGATTGGATTATGAGGAAACATTTAGTCCAGTGGTGAAAATGACAACGGTGAGAAGCGTGATTGCATGGGCTGCTATGAACAATTGGCAATTGTATCAAATGGATGTTAAGAATGCATTCTTGAATGGCAAATTGCATGAGGAAGTTTATATGCAGCAACCTGAAGGTTATGTGCATCTAAAGCATCCTGACTATGTATGCAAATTAAAGAAAGCACTTTATGGTTTGAAACAAGCTCCAACAGCATGGTGTGAACGATTCACTAAGAAGTTGTTGGATCTGAAATTTATGCAATCGAAGGCTGATTATTCACTCTTTGTATGGAATCAAGGAAGCAAAACAATTCTATTAGTGATTTATGTTGATGATTTGATCATTAGTGGCAATGATGAGAAGAGGATTGATGATTTGAAAAGGCAACTAAAATCTGAATTTTTGATGTCGGATTTGGGAGAGCTAAAATACTTTTTGAGGATTGAAGTATTTTCAATGAAAGAAGGAATTTGGATGATACAACGTAATTATATGCTAGAAATGCTTGATAGATTTGGTATGAGTGCTTACAAACCTGTTGATACATCACTTGATGCTAATGCTAAGCTTATGGATGATGGGAAGTACTTGCATGATGCCAATGTGTATAGGAAAATGGTTGGAAGTTTGATTTATGTAACAAAGACAAGACCATATTTGAGTTTTGTAGTTGGATTGGTGTAGTACTCCTTCTCTTTTCCTCTCTCGCTTTGTCTTCCACTTGGGTAGGGCAGGCTCTTTCTTTCACGTATTGACGGGAGAATCAACGGCCAGAGCATCAGTACCTCCTTTTTTGGACCCCCTCTCAACCCCTCTCAACCCCACGCAACCCACCCCCTCTCAACCCCTCCAACCCCTTGCGCCACTCATCCCCAACCCCTCCAACCCCTTGCGCCACTCAACCCCACGCAACCCACCCCCTCTCAACCCCACTCAACCCCACACAACCCACCCCCTCTCAACCCCTCCAACCCCTTGCGCCACTCAACCCCACACAACCCACCCCCTCTCAACCCCACTCAACCCCACACAACCCACCCCCTCTCAACCCCTCCAACCCCTTGCGCCACTCAACCCCACACAACCCACCCCCTCTCAACCCCTCCAACCCCTTGCGCCACTCAACCCCACGCAACCCACCCCCTTTCAACCCCTCTCAAGCCCACCCAACAGACTTCTAAGAAGACCGAACCACAGAAGATCTCCTGAAGAAGAGAAAGAAGCTGAGTCATTTAAATTCTTGGATTGTTTGAAGAACATGGAGAGAGCAAGAATCTAGAATATGAAGCCAGTTATCTCTAGAGGATTGCTGCAAGGTGGGGCAGTGGAGGAACACCATGATTGGATAGGCAAATGGACCAATCGGCTTCGTTGGATTGTCAGAACCGGATGAAGAGATAAAAGTGAATTGGTAAAAGTAAAAGAGTATTGCCAAAGGCAAAAGTGGATAAATAAATGTTGCCGCTCACGGCAACTACCTATTCTTGAGGACCCAATTCAAATCAAGGGAATAATTGACCTACCACTCCAATTTTGGGCATTCCACCGGCGCGTGATCAGTAAACGTAAAGATTCGGCAAAGCTCTCTTGGCCTATTGGGGCCTATAAAATCAAGGGATTTATGCTCATTTGAACTGCCTTTTTGTACGTACACTGGGAGTACACTGTGCACACTCTTTTGGGGTACATTCTTTTAGTTTAATTGACGCGTGCAGAAGACCTCTCTTGCATTTGGTGGTTTCAAGTCACTGTGGGAGTCATCTGTGAGTGGATACAGAGCGTGGGCTTCCCAGGGAGGACTATGAGCACCATTGTGTAGGAGAGTAGCTTGGA
Organism: Ceratopteris richardii; assembly: GCA_020310875.1. Classification (NCBI taxonomy): domain Eukaryota; kingdom Viridiplantae; phylum Streptophyta; class Polypodiopsida; order Polypodiales; family Pteridaceae; genus Ceratopteris; species Ceratopteris richardii. The sequence continues at coordinate 159,619,108 of CM035416.1, read as the reverse complement.
TTTTTCTCCTTATCTGTAAAACAGTGTGTTGATTGGGTTCTATTTTCTTGTGAAATCCATCATATCAGTTGTATTGCTCAAAGTTAGTTTGCATCACATTGCCTTTGTGCGGATGATAAGGATCTGTTGTATTAAAGCTATTTGCTTTTAGGGTGGCTCATTATTTGGAGCATCGCTCCGCCCACTCTTGTAATCCTCTGTTTCGAATCAAGGAGTGTCTGGTCTTTTAGTCATTGATCATCTATATTTTCTGGAGTCTTTCCACTCTGTGTAATCTTGTCATATACCTGCTCACAGAAATGTTAAAGGGTACATTTCCCTGAAAGAGAACCCCCCTTGAGTAGGTGACGTACTGGACGAGTCGAATCTTCATTCTCTACTTTAGAGAAAAGCGGATACCCCAGTACCTCCTCTACAGTTTGGCACGCCCGGTGGGACCCTTGCATTCTGTGAGAGGTATTTCGCCCTATTTGCGAGTAGGTACATGACCCATACGCGGGCGGACAAGGAGTCACATCGTGAACGAAAGCGTTTTAACAAGTTAGAAATACCCACGACCAGTGAGCCTACCTCTCCTCCACCTGCCTTGAATCTATCCATTGATTTGGGGGTGACACCATTGTCAAAAGAGAAGCACAGGAGAACCTTAGATTTTTCCTCTGACACTTCAGAAGAGGCACCGGCACCAATGGAGGATCTTTCCCATTTACTCTCTAGGTTGAACATCAAGTTTCCTACATTTAAAGGATTGGCTTATGAAGATGCAGATGACCACGTGAGAAGATTCGTCTCGCTATGCCGAGGAAGAGGATTGCATAACCGGGAGGACGCAATGTTGGTGCTTTTTCCATCTACATTGGAAGGCCTTGCAGACAAGTGGTATAGCCAGTATGCAGATGGGCACTTCACTACCTGGGAGGCACTAAAGACGGCATTCTCGCAGACATTTCGACCAAGCGACTCCTCAGAACGAGCTCTAGATCAGCTAGAGAACCTAAAATTACGAGCAGGTGAATCTTTTCATGAATTGCACACTAGGACAAAAGCTCTTGTTTCTCGTTTGCCTCATGCTCCAGGTGATTTTCTAGTCAAAAAATGGATTGAGAAGGCTCTGCCTAAGTCATCACAGCAGAAGCTTAGAGAATCTCTCAGACTGGATGCAACACTTGAAGACTTTGTGGCCACTGCATCACGCATTGAGGAGGCTAGACTACATTTTGAAGTGGAGTCTCAACCAAATTATGCATCTGATTTGGATCCGATCAGGCAACTCAGGAAGGAGTTGGAAGCCTTAAGGATGCAGCAAAGTCGCCAAGAAGAGAAGGTCATACCGCCATCCTCAACCCACAATATGGATGAAGTAGCTCAACTTCGGCGTGAGCTTGAAGACTTGCGAACTACACAAGATATACGAAGACAGGTTTGGTGTACAATATGTAGCAATAATGGACACTCTAATATAAATTGTCCTAACAGAGTCAGTTGCCAATTCTGTGGCAAAGAGGGTCATGAAGCAAGGGATTGCTACTACCTGAAGGGGACACAACAGCGAGGTAACCATCAAGGTGTAGATTCATATTATGCTAGCACGTCTAATGCACCTAATAGAGAAGAGACCCGCCCAACTCGGCCTAGATTCAATAGGCCCCTAATGTGTTACCGCTGTGGGGAGTATGGCCATATGCAGAATAGGTGCTCTCTTCCAGAGGATGCACCCCCTTGTCAGCACTGTCCAGATGCTAAAGATCACTACACCAGAGATTGTCCAAGGAGCCGCCCTCCCCCAATTCACATGATTGCGGTCTCCCCACCAGTAGAAGGTACGACTGCTCAAACTTACGCTGTTTCATCTTCATCCATACCAATGATGACTAGAGCCAGGCAAGCGGCTTTAGCACAGAAGGAAGGACAAACAGGGCTCAAAGAAAGAGATGCAGAGAAGAGGGTGGGAGGGAAGGACCAGGAAGATATGGAAGAAGCTTATGAGAGGGTAACTACTTTGCTCAATGAACAACCAACAACTACTCCTAGAGGTACGCAAGAAGTAGATATTGAAGAAATTTTGAAAGGTATTCACCATAAAATTAGCTTGTACCAACTCATAAAGATGGACTCTAAAGTAAGAAGTGATCTGTTGAAGATCATACATTCTGCATGTTTGTGTCCACCTCCTAGCATAGATGGTTTTATGGTGGACTTCCCTCCTGCACCATTGGCTGATTATCAGAGTTCAAGGTTATCAGTCTTAATCAAAGATGAAGCCCTCTCAGGTGTCATTATTGACGGAGGTTCTGGCATCAACTTGATGCCTGATTTCACAATGAGAAAGCTGAAGCTGAATCCCACAAAGGCGGCACCCTTTACGGTCACATTAGCAGATCAAAGACGGGTTGCGCCGCTCGGCATTGTCGAAAAGGTACTCATTATAGTGCAGGGCTGTCATTTTGTTCTGGACTTTGTTGTCATTGCCTTGCCACAGGAAACCTCATATCCTTTGCTCTTGGGAAGGCCTTGGTTAAGGCAAGCAAAGGCATTGCAGGATTGGGGAAAGAACAAGTTGTGGATTTCCACAAGTACCAATAATCAATTGCAGATACATATGGAAGAAGGAGCAGACATCAACAAGGCTACTGGATACACAATGGATACTGAGGTAATGCCTTCTCTACCTCCAGAAGATGATACCTTATTTAAATGGATGATGGGAAGTGTAGAATGCTGCACAGTAGAGATATGTGAAGTGGATGAGGGTTTGATAGAAACAACACAAGGAGGCCAGGAAGAGGAAAGTTTGACACATGGCGCCACTACGATGGTATGTAAGGAGAAGGCAGGTAAAAACGAGGAATCGGATGATTTTATGCTTGCAGGTCCAGAAGGTGGAAAAGTTGTGTCTGCATCTGAGGAAGCTAAGGGTGACCTACAAGAACTTCCATTCACAAATATACCAGCAGGATGGATCAAAGAAGAGATAGTGGATCATCAATTGAGTTCGGCTCCTGCCTATAGTGGGGAGGAATTGTCAAATGGGTCCAACTCTGAACAGTCAGTTCAGGAAGTTAATCTGGGAAATGAAGAAAATCCCCAAGTAGTTCACTTGGCTGCTTGGCTATGGAATTATCCCTCTCTGCTGCAGAAGGTAACCTCCTTACTTTATACCTATAAAAATGTTTTTGCTTGGTCCTACAAGGACCTAACAGGGATACCTGAGGAGTTAGGGTTACATCGTATACCTTTAATGGAAGGAGCTTCACCTGCCAGAAGTAGGCCTTACAGGCTTAATCCGAAGTATGCAGAGGCAGTGAAGCTAGAAATAGACAAATTAGAAGAGGCAAACATTATTGTACCAGTGGAACACTCTCGGTGGCTCTCCTCCATGGTCATCGTACCTAAGAAAAATGGCAAAATAAGAGTATGTGTCGATTTCCGGGCTTTGAACAAGGTAACTATTCAAGATGGTTTTCCTCAACCATTCACAGAACAGGTGCTTGAAGAAGTGGCTGGACACACCATGTATAGCTTTCTTGATGGGTTCAGTGGCTACAATCAGATAGCCATCCATCCTGAAGATAGAGATAAGATGGCTTTTGTTACTCCATGGGGCACATATGTGTACACACGAATGGCTTTTGGCTTGAAAAATGCTCCTGCTTCCTTTAATAGAACTATGTATATGATATTGGGGAAATGGTTAACTGCATTCCTAAGAATTTTTATGGATGATTTTTCAGTGTTCTCAGGGACAGATGGGAGAGCAATAGTCCAAGATTTCCATAACCATTTGAAAAATCTAAAGGAAATCTTTGAGCAATGTTTGAAAACAGGTTTGAAGCTGAACCCTGAAAAGTGCCACTTTTTGGTTACTAAGGGCACTCTTTTGGGCCATATAGTATCTGCAGAAGGTATAACTGTGGACCCTGCAAAGGTGACAGCTATTCTATCAATGCCCATTCCACAAAGTCCAAAAGAAGTGCAGAGTTTCTTGGGCCATGCAGGGTATCACAGAAGGTTCATTCGAATGTATTCAGAGATTGCTAAGCCCTTGTCAAGGCTCACCAGCAAAAAGGTCCCTTTCACATGGGATGCAGAAGCTGACAAGGCATTCTGTGAACTAAAGATGAGGTTGTGTACTGCTCCTCTTTTATGTGTTCCTAATTGGTCGTTGGAATTTCACGTGCACACAGATGCAAGTCTCCATGCGGTGGGTGCAGTCCTAGCTCAACCGTCAGCACACAAGATCGATAGACCAATTTCATATGCCAGCAGATTACTCAATCAAGCGGAGAGGAACTACAGCACGACGGAAAGAGAAGGTTTGGCCATTGTGTTTGCTCTCCAAAAGTTCAGACATTATCTGCTAGGTGTGCATTTCATTGTAATTTCTGATCATCAACCATTGAGATATTTGATCAACAAACCGAGAGTAGCCGGAAGAATCTGGAGGTGGTTGCTTTTATTTCAAGAATTCAATTTTGACATTCACATTAAGCCAGGTAAAGAGCATCACATGGCAGATCAAATGTCCAGGACGGCAAGGGGTGAAGAAGCGACGGGTATCAAGGACGAACTGGTGGATAGCCATCTCTTTCTAGTGGCAGTTCGAACAGGGTGGTATGACGAAATTCTTAATGTTCTTGCTTCTGGTAAGGTCCCAGAACATTTGACACCTCTGGAAAAAAGAAGATTGCTACTAAAAACTAAGGCATATTCTCTTATTAATGGAAGTCTGTATAGATATGGTCAGGATGGCATATTGAGAAGATGTGTCTATCCAGAAGAGGTAAACTTTCTGCTAGAGGCTGCACACAGTGAAGGGCACCTAAGGGGGGAAGAATTGGCTCATAAACTCATCCACAAAGGTTTATGGTGGCCTCACCTCTTCAAGGACGCGATCAGGTTTGCTAAGGAATGTCACATATGCCAGAGGTGAGCTCCTACGCCGACCAGGTTGAATTTCCAACCGTTGGTCATATCTACGGGATGGCTTCCATTTGAGCGATGGGGTTTGGACTTCATAGGACCAATTAGCCCGACTGGTCAACCTGGAGGTAAAAGGTATATCTTGATGGCCACGTGTTATGCCACCAAATGGATAGAGGCCAAAGCCACTACGGACTGTACGGCTCTGACAGTAGCTAAATTCATGTATAAACAAATTTTTTCAAGGTTTGGGTGCCCACTGGAAATCACCAGTGACAGGGGCACACACTTTGTAAATCAATTGCTCCAGTTTGTATTTGACAGGTATAAAATTTTTCATAAAAAATCTTGTGCCTACTACCCGAGGGCAAATGGTCAAGCCGAGAGCTCCAACAAGATTTTGATTGGGCTACTTCGCAAACTATCTTTCGATCATCAGAGCTCGTGGCCGCAAGCACTGATTGGAGCCATTTGGGCTTTCAGAACCACAAGGAGAGGGACCACTGGCGAGACCCCATTTCGGTTGGTTTATGGAAAGGAAGCATTGGCACCCTTCGAGTTCATCATCAGAAAGGAAATCGGGATCAGAACCATGGAGATTGAACCCCCCATTCAGAGGTTGGTGGCATTAGAGGAGTGCAGAGAAGGAGCAATACAGAAGCTTCAGATAACGCAAGAAGGGCGCAAGAGGCTACATGATCGGTATCTGAGGACCAATGAAGTACAGGAAGGATCTATGGTTTTAGTGCATCAAGTCCCAGCAATTTCAACTAAATTGGCACCTAAATGGATAGGACCATATAAGGTTATCAAAGTATTTCCACATGGCGCAGTGCATATGGAAGATCTGCAGGGTAAAAGGTTGCCCTTAATCAACATCTCCAGAGTGAAAAGTTATTTGAATTGAGATAAGCAGATGAAATTTATTTTATCTCACTGTACATACCGTAGTCTTCCATTTTCTGCAGTTCATTTTGAGGGAATAAGCAAATAAAGGAGTTATTGCACCGAGACGGTGCAAAAGCTTGATGTGGGGGTCTGTAGTACTCCTTCTCTTTTCCTCTCTCGCTTTGTCTTCCACTTGGGTAGGGCAGGCTCTTTCTTTCACGTATTGACGGGAGAATCAACGGCCAGAGCATCAGTACCTCCTTTTTTGGACCCCCTCTCAACCCCACGCAACCCACCCCCTCTCAACCCCTCCAACCCCTTGCGCCACTCATCCCCAACCCCTCCAACCCCTTGCGCCACTCAACCCCACACAACCCACCCCCTCTCAACCCCACTCAACCCCACACAACCCACCCCCTCTCAACCCCTCCAACCCCTTGCGCCACTCAACCCCACACAACCCACCCCCTCTCAACCCCACTCAACCCCACACAACCCACCCCCTCTCAACCCCTCCAACCCCTTGCGCCACTCAACCCCACACAACCCACCCCCTCTCAACCCCTCCAACCCCTTGCGCCACTCAACCCCACGCAACCCACCCCCTTTCAACCCCTCTCAAGCCCACCCAACAGACTTCTAAGAAGACCGAACCACAGAAGATCTCCTGAAGAAGAGAAAGAAGCTGAGTCATTTAAATTCTTGGATTGTTTGAAGAACATGGAGAGAGCAAGAATCTAGAATATGAAGCCAGTTATCTCTAGAGGATTGCTGCAAGGTGGGGCAGTGGAGGAACACCATGATTGGATAGGCAAATGGACCAATCGGCTTCGTTGGATTGTCAGAACCGGATGAAGAGATAAAAGTGAATTGGTAAAAGTAAAAGAGTATTGCCAAAGGCAAAAGTGGATAAATAAATGTTGCCGCTCACGGCAACTACCTATTCTTGAGGACCCAATTCAAATCAAGGGAATAATTGACCTACCACTCCAATTTTGGGCATTCCACCGGCGCATGATCAGTAAACGTAAAGATTCGGCAAAGCTCTCTTGGCCTATTGGGGCCTATAAAATCAAGGGATTTATGCTCATTTGAACTGCCTTTTTGTACATACACTGGGAGTACACTGTGCACACTCTTTTGGGGTACATTCTTTTAGTTTAATTGACGCGTGCAGAAGACCTCTCTTGCATTTGGTGGTTTCAAGTCACTATGGGAGTCACTCTGTGAGTGGATACAGAGCGTGGGCTTCCCACGGAGGACTATGAGCACCATTGTGTAGGAGAGTAGCTTGGATTTTTCTCCTTATCTGTAAAACAGTGTGTTGATTGGGTTCTATTTTCTTGTGAAATCCATCATATCAGTTGTATTGCTCAAAGTTAGTTTGCATCACATTGCCTTTGTGCGGATGATAAGGATCTGTTGTATTAAAGCTATTTGCTTTTAGGGTGGCTCATTATTTGGAGCATCGCTCCGCCCACTCTTGTAATCCTCTGTTTCGAATCAAGGAGTGTCTGGTCTTTTAGTCATTGATCATCTATATTTTCTGGAGTCTTTCCACTCTGTGTAATCTTGTCATATACCTGCTCACAGAAATGTTAAAGGGTACATTTCCCTGAAAGAGAACCCCCCTTGAGTAGGTGACGTACTGGACGAGTCGGATCTTCATTCTCTACTTTAGAGAAAAGCGGATACCCCAATACCTCCTCTACAATTGGTGAGTCAGTTTATGCATAAACCATGTAGAATGCACTTGGATGCAGTGCGACGCATATTGCGATATGTAAAAGGAACATGTAATTTTGGCTTGTTTTATGAGAGAAAAGTTCAGCCATGTATATATGCATACACAAATGCAGATTGGGCAGGAAATATCATGGATCCAAGGTCAACTAGTGGTTTTTCATTCTCATTTGGAAGTGCAACCATTTCATGGAGTAGCAAGAAACAACCAATTGTCGCCTTGTCAAGTACCGAAGCTGAATATAGAGGCATTACACAAGCCGTTTGTGAAGCAACATGGATTAAGTACCTACTCGAAGACATGGGAGTCTACATCGATGGAAAGGTGGTCATCTATTCTGACAATGTGAGCAGCATTATGTTATCGAAGAATCCAGTTTATCATGCGAGATCGAAGCACATCAAAGTTCATTATCACTTTGTTCGTGAGAAGGTAATCGAAGGAGAAGTGGAGCTGATCCACATCAGCACTGGAGAACAAGTGGCGGATATCTTCACCAAAGCTCTTCCCAAAGAAAAGTTCATCTACTTCAGAGAAGCTTTAGGAGTTAGGAAGCTTTAGTTTGTATTTTGGATTTCATTTCATGTTATTTCATCTTGTATAAACATATGTATTTCTTTCAGTTTGTATTCAAGCTCATTTTGAGCTTGAGGGGGAGATTTGATGATGTGGCATCGTATTGTCTTTATATGTAAATGTAAGAGACTACAAAACTAAAAAGGATGAAACGCGCGAGTCTACGGCGCACCGCGCGTGGGTTATCTCAATTGACTCTCTTTGTGTCTCTCGTCTGTGTGTCCCGTACATTGTCAATGGAGCCACCATAGCTGCGCAGAAACCAAGATGAAGTGGGTACACCGCGGCCTCTGTTTGGAAGTTTTTTGTTGCTCTCTTACAGCGGATGCCTCACAGCTTCATGGATACTCTGTTGATCTCCGCATCTTTTTACTAAAGAAGGTGATGATGAAGTAAAGCCAGTATGCATGCGACTTTTAGTAGAAACGTTTGACAGAGCGCGCATCAGCTACACAATTCGTGTTTGATTGTATCCATATGATGTGCAAGATGCCACAAACATGACATTATTTCGCAGCCCTTCATCGTCCACTCCAGTGTATTGCATACTCGCCACCTATGCGGAATGGGTCCATATTCGCAATTCTATTCGCGCCCCGAAAGAAAAAAACTCGAACTCGATCATGTCCTTGCCAGATTCGGCTTCGCAATCTGATAATCAGAGACCGAAAATCGTAGCCTCGAGACAAACTGCCCACTTGTCCATTAACAATGTACACCGCTGTCGTACTCCATGAAGCGACGTTGAATAATAACAATCCGCATTCTCATGATCAACAGAACTCGACAAAACAAACGCTATCAGAGGTGGGGTAGGAGCTGAGCTCAAGTTCATGATTTCAACATTTTGTTTGTTCATTCTATCAGTGCAAGGTGCACGCGACTTTTTCTGTAATGTCATCAAACCATCTGTGGTTCTAGGAAGGTGTCAAAAGCAGGTCGAGAACACTACGACTTGATGCGCAAGCTTTATTTTAAACGCTAGCTTACATCTGCCTTGCAATCAGGCCATGGCATCTAGCATTAAAAATGATCAAATGCAATTCGTTCGAGAAGGATACTTTGAATGAAATGTTTTAAATTCTTCAACTATATATTCCTCACATCAACTGCATTTAGGCAACCTTGAATTCCACGACGAAACCTTGAATTCCATGAAAGAAAAGAAATTGTGTACCAATATGGAATATGCTCATGAAAGGAACTCGGAATGACACTTTCCATCTTCTCTAAATAAAAATTCTTGCAGTCGTTCCCGGCAAATACCTTGCAACTTTGCTGGCTTGAGAATTGATTTTTTTCTAATTTGTTACCTTTGGTCCATCTTAACGCTTTGATCTTGGGCAAGGGGGTCATGTCGAAGAAGGACATGAGAATAAACATCATTAGAGCATCAACGCTCAGTGGTGTTGATTTTAACAAATGCAATTCTATTGTCTATAATAGGAAAGCTTTGTTAACAACAAATATAGAATGGTCCTTTATACCATTCAATATGAAGATGATTGACCCAGAGAAATGCAAGAATTTCACTTATACATCAGAACCAAAGCTTTTGGCTTTTAGGGTTAGTGTTTTGATGCTAGGAAGTACCTAAGGATTTGCCATAATATTTACGGAAACTTCCTACAGTCTAAATTTAGGAAAACGACGGAAGCAAGTTCCTATACTGCCTTTATCATTTGATTGTGCCATTTATTTGGTACAACTTTTAGAATTTCCATAATTTTGCATTCTCCGTCCAAAGGGGCCGATTCAAGATCTTTTTGTATGTAAATGTAGCATGTAGTAACTTTTGAAATGAAAGCTTCTTTGATCATGTATTACTTGTTCAATGATTATTTCATTGACGGATTCAGGACACTTGACGGATTCAGGACGCTTGTAAAACTATAATAACTCTTATATCAATTCTATCCTGAAAGAAGCCCCTACTGCACACATAATAGATGGGATCTTTAAGAAGAATACCACGGGACAACAATGAATCTTAAACACCATTCAAAGGGTCAATAAACCAGGGAAAGAGAGTAGGCGGTTACATGGGCTAATTGGAGACACCTCCGATTTAGCATTTTTAATTGATTTTTGTGTAGGATTGAAAAAATGAAACCCTAAACAAAAACCCAATGAGCCACAAAAGATGCCCAATAAAAATTACAAGTAAAAAATAATTGTTTTCAAAATCTTAGTTGCAATACCAAGATTAACATTTTATGTTTTTCTACTTTGGCGCAAGTGGACCTAAGAATGCATCGAGTATGGGTAGGGCCTATAGTTTACAAAATTATAATAGGTAGCTATGGACTATAATGTCGAGGGTCCTAGTCTCTCATTCCTACAACCATTCATTTTGAAACAAAGAAAGTCTCCCTTCTTAATAGGGTTGGTACCTTGTATTATGTCTAATGAAAACTCGGCATGGGACATGAGTAGCATTGGATGAGAGGACCCAATCTTTGCCTTACAGCATTTTAGAATTCAAAATAATGAGTTGCTAAATATACATCGTGAACGCAGGCTCTTAGTGAAAGGATAAAGAAATAAGAGTATGGATCATCTAAGCTGGGGTCAATTACTAGTGATTCCATTCCTTTCAATGCACTTGATGTTTAGAATCCTTAATTGAAACAAAAAGTGAACCAAGGAAGGGTTCTAGAACAGCATATATAGAATAGAACATGGCTTGGGAAGCATGCCCTTGTACAACTCGTATTTTGAATCACATTTTTGAGGAAAGAAATGTTCTCCAAGCTGAAATGATGTTACAAAGTAACAAGGGTAGTTCTTAATGTGAAGTTTTTGAAGCACATTTTCTAGGACTTTTTAGGGAACTTTGTACTACAAACCCTTTTTCTTAATGGACATGGCTACGGCCCTTATGCATCCAGTTTTGGAGTTTTCAGATTCTTTTTTTTTTGAGAGTACAATGAATTGGAAATACACACTCACACACCCAACCTCGTAAGGTAGAGGCACCCATCATGAGAAACTCATGGACATGTTCAGCCAGGACTTGAACTCAGGACATCCTCCTACAGCTTCAAGGCGTCACCCACTAGGCTATGCGGCTCAGACAAGAGTTTTCAGATTCTATTCATGGACACAATCTAAAGATCTCGAAGTATATCCATAATAAATGTTGTACAAAGTGACCCTTCATGCCTAATTAATGCATCCAATCTTTTAAGGGGCCAGACTAATGTGTGTGTAAATCACTCATAATATTTAGATCAATCACACGCTTCAGCAAATCGGGAGAAATCCGCATCGAAGTGCTCTCTGGTCATTCTCTGCTAAGTTCCTAAAAAGTTGGGGGTAAGCATCCAAGTGCTAAATTGATTTCTCAATGTTTGGTCTATCCTTTTAAGTGCTTCCACTTGTAATTATTAGCTACCTAAGATAATTAAATACTCTCAAAAGGGTTTTGATTGATTGCTACTATACTGTGAACAGTGAGCAAAAGTTCCAACACGTGTCAAGGCCAAAATTGCAAGTTTTTGGTCACTAGCTAGTTGCAAGGTTATCTATTTTGATTCAATTGTTTGATGCATCATCTCCAAAGTACATAGGTACTTTATTTGTATCATTTTCAAGATAAGAGGGCCTACAACACAACTCTGAAGTAAATTAGGGCAGGTACTAAGAAGGGTTTTGCAGTACCACCTCACTTCTTGAGGTATCCATCCATCTTTTCCAACAATATATACACATGCACATATATATACAGACATAGACACACACATACACACATAGATACACACCCATACACACATAGAAACACACACATATACACATGCACACACACATACACACACACATACACACACAAAAACACACATAGACACATACACACGCACAAACACACACACATACACATAGATTTACACACACATACACATGCATACACATGCACATATATACACACATATACACACACACATACACATATAGACACAGACACACATACACACAAACACATAAACATGTAGACAGATACACACATATTGACACACAAATACATACTCATGCATACAAACACATATATACACATACACACATAGACACACACATAGACACACACACACATACACACACATATATGCATAAAAACACACATAGAGACACACATACACACACATGCATACATATGCATACATTATGCATATGCATATGCATAGATACATACTTACATGCATACACACACATACACACACATGCATACATATGCATACATAATGCACATGCATATGCATACACAATGCACATGCATATGCATACATACATACTTACATGCATACACAACCATACACATTCACATACACATATACACACATACTCACCTTTTCACATACACCTACATACACATACACACACATATACATAGTTACATATACATACACACATATACATACATGCCTATACACACACACACACATACATACACACATGCATACACACATATGCATGCATACACACATGCACATGCATACGCATATACATATATGGATAGAGAAACATACTCACACATTCACATGCATACACATATACAATCACACATACACACATATGAAAACACACATACACTAAACATAAATATGCATACACACACATAGAGACACACATACATACATGTACACACACATGCATACATATGCATACATAATGCACATGCATACATAATGCACATGCATATGCATACATACATACATACATGCATGCATACACACATACACACCCACATACACACCCACATACACATATACACACATACACAGACTCACATATACACTATACACATATACACACATACACAAACTCACATATACACTTACACATACACACACATATACATACTTACATATACATAGACAAATATAGATACACATACACACTCATATACACCTACATACACATACACACACATATACGTACATACATATACATACACACATATAGATACACAAATATACACACATGTATATACACACATGTATATACACATACACATGCATACACACATACACATGCATACACATACATATGCACACACACATACATATACATACATACATGTATACACACATCATGTCACATGTATACCTGCCCACAAACATACACACATACATACACATGCATATATATGTACGCATAGGATACATAGTGCACACATACACATGCATACACATATACATACACACACACAAACATATACACGCATACATATGTACACATACATATATTGATTTTCTAGCCCATTTTGTTTTATATGTACAAATATTATGGATGCTAGTAGAGAGAGAAAGGTGAAACTCACTCTCATAAAAAGTCTTATGAGAGCAAGAGTTCCGCCTGATACCTTAGGGATCATCATGCAAGAGTCCTCAGAGATGCATGATGATGAGTTGGATTTTACGATCGAAATGCTTACCCAATGACTTGAGGAGGGATCTTCTACGGCTCCACATGCAAGAAGAGAACTATCTGCTTAGAGGTATTCTTTTTTTAATAAATTTTTTTAATGATGTTAAAAAACATGTTTTTATTTATTTTTATCTATCTATTTTCAGGACACCTGTGCCACCTCCATTTCATGAAAGCTGAGCACAAGTGTCTATGAGTACATGCATACGCACCCTGAGGCTGGAGTGCGATATAGAGTCAGAGGGGAATATAGTGTATATAGGGAATGGATTGGAGTTCAAGAGAAGAATGCGAGAATTATGTGACTCCTGCTTGCCCCTTGTCCACTTCGAGTGGAAGTAGGTATAAGTTTTACATATAAATTGAAATAAATATCTTATGCTTTATTTACATGGTTTTTTTATTTTTTAGTGAGCATGATGAGAGGGATAGAAAATATATACTTTGTTCACTTGAGACATAATTTTGGACTGGTTGGTCGCATGAGTGGTGTCTAAAAGAGATGTAAACACTTATGGTTCATCATCGTGATAATGCACGGTATGCATTGCTTTTATTTGTTATATTTATATGTGTAACTATATATATACACACATAAATATACACATATAGCTACATATATATTTATACACATATTTATATACACACACATATGTAAACAAACGCACACGCACATCAGGTCACATGCATACATGTGTATGTGTGTATGTATATATATGTGGATATGTGTATGTCTGTTTATGTATGTATATATGTATGTATCTACGTATGTATGTATGTATGTATTTATGTATGTATGTATGTATGTATGTATGTATGTATATGTGAGAGCGAGAACGGAGTGTGCTTGGAGGTACAATACATGCATACACACACATACACACATACACTTCCATACACACACACACATACATGCACATTTACACACACACATACACATGCATTGAGATACACACATATAATGAATACACACATAGACACATACATACTCACATTCACATACACATACATAATCATATGCACACACACATAGACTTGCATAATCATATAAACATACATTTATACAATACACATGCATACACACACATACACATGCATATGCACACATAGAAACATATGCATACACACACATACACAGAGTACACACACACACATATATATATATATATATATATATATATATATATATATATATATATATATATATATATATATATATATATATATATATATATATATATATATATATATATATATATATATATATATATATATACTATAAATATATAAATAATAGTAAATATATCTAATTATATATATATATATATATACATATATATACATACATATATATATATATATATATATATATATATATATATATATATATATATATATATATATATATATATATATATATATATACATATCCTAATTAAGAAACCCTATTTCAAAAACTCTAATTCAGCCTTTTAGCCATATGGTTGAAGTATATGTACACATTGCGTCTTTTCCTCCGACCACCTACTAGAGAGATGTCTCTGCTTTCAACCTTATGCCTTTATATATAGCTACTGGAATCAACGAGGATCATAATATATATAAAGATACATACACATCATGTAGATACACATACATAAATATAAAATGATGGAGTAGATACATATGCATCACACATACATGCCTATACGCACACATATATACATTTTCATGCATACATATTTACATGTACACATTTAAACATATACACATATACATATATACACATCACGTATACATTCCTACATGCACACATGCATAGTTATACATGCATACACAATTATAAACACGCTTGCATATATTACACAAATGCATATGCACACATACACATATGCATACTTACACATGTATACATATATCACACACATGCACAGATGTACATATACATGAAACACACATATGTGCATACTAACACATGTATACATATAGTACACATGAATGCACACACATATGAATACATACATGACAAAAATTTGCTCCTAAAAAATAAAGCTATATATAACATTTTATCTAACTGAAAAGAACATTTTCATCTCTCTAGTAGGATTTACCGATATTCTAGTCGAATAAAGAAGAATCTATTATGTGGTATCCATTCAAATGCTTCAAGGTATTGATCGATAATTAGAGTAGGATTTACTATCTAATTTACTCATCTGTTTTCATTATTGCAATCATTTTGGTAAGAAATCAATATATTCTCATCTTCATTATCCTTATTGATTTCATTTATTTCTTCTATTGTTAAATGTGTATTCTCATGGATAATATCATCTACTGCTGGACTAATATCGATTTCTGGTAATTCCTCTTCATCATCAATAGAATCAGCATGTAGATTATTATGCTCTTCATCAAGAAGATTAGTATCATTGTCATGTACAATGATTCTAATTTCTCTTTCAAACATTGGTGTATCAGTATCTCATGGTGAATCAACAAAACGACTTTCTTTGATCTCTGTAACAATAAACTGTTCAAGCAATGAACTACCTCTAGTTTGAACATGAATGACTTGCCACCAAGGATGAGCATTAGGGTTTTTATAAAAAAATGTTGGTTCAATATGCCTAGGAAGAATATATGGTTCTCTAGTAGATCGCATTACCTTGCAAGAATCAATTGCCGAAAACCCAAATAATTCCTTTCTGAAGTGGAATTACTACCTTTATACTCGGCTCGAAACCAATCAACCTTCAAAATGACCTATCAAAATATGTAAAAAAAAATGCATTATAAGGTGCTTAAAAAAAATAAACTCTATCATAAAAAATATAAACTTTTTTCTACCTATTTGAATGTAAGAAATGATATTTCATAGATACCAACAATAGTTCCCACGTAACCAAGTTCGCCATCTATAAGGTTCGTGTCTTTTGAGCTCGCACCTGATAGTTGCTTGAAAGAAGCAACAATGCTAGAATCCTCTATTTTACGTAAAAAATCAATAGCTTTGATTCTAATATTCTATCCAAAATCCCATATATTATTGAACATTCAAGCCTACAAAAGAAATTAAATTAGTCAAGAGAAATTAATATAAATGTATGAGAAAAACAAAATCTTATTAAAATAAAATTACCTTTTGTTCACAAACTATCAATATTAGCTCTCTCTGCTCATCTGAGGTTTCTTCATTATTTGCATTGGTTCATTGCAAACGAGTATATAGTCAATCCGTGAAAGAAGATATATTTGTAATCTCATCATTATTGAGATTACATCTATATCTTTTGTTTCTCTGTCTTTTACTTTGGACATTTTGAAGTTCCTGTTCATACTTGCTAACGAATGTCTGCATGCATTTGCTATTATATGCTACAAAAGTATAAACATCATTTTTTTCTTGAAATGTAAAGAAAAATGGAACTCCCTTACCTGATTATACCTCTTCTATTATTTTTGAAGAAGACTCATTGGTCCATGCACGTGGAGCTTCTTGATAAACTCTTTCAAGGTACTCACTTACATAGTACATGCACTCCTCAAGCATCCAATCCTTTGCCATCGATCCTTCGGGTTTCGCTCTTTGTTGCACATAACATTTTACTATTCCCATACATCCCTTGACCCAAAACATCCATCGAGTGCAGAAAACACCTACAATCTCTATTCCATCTACAAGATGGACTAATAAATGAACTTCAGTATCAAAAAATGAAGTAGAAGTATATGTAAATATATATATATACATATATATATATATATATATATATATATATATATATATATATATATATATATATATATATATATATATATATATATATATATATTCTCCATCAAACATAGCAGCTCTTTGCATTCACATTTCTTTTGTTGGATCGAATTTTTTCCAAAATCTTTTGATGTAATCCACCTATACACATCATAAAAAGTCATAAAGAATTTAATTTAAAATAAAAGATATCAAATATCCATATATATTAAACATAGAAGTATCATAATTACCTTATAATCGATCCAAGATGATAGATCACATCTCGTACTCCTTTCATTGTACATCCATCGATAACCAAATGTAAAATGTGCATCAAAAAGTTATGCCAATCATGGGTCATTAACCCAAATAAGCTCTTGCCATCCATAGTAAAGGTGTTCTTAAGGATGCTCCATATTCTATAGGAGTTTGACTCAATTGAATCCTATTGTTGATAGCCTATATCTCTTTTATCGTAAGTTCCCAAAGAGCAGGTGCATAATTCATCTCCTATTGATGTCTATCAAAAAGTGGCCATAACTTTGGTTTTGAGTTTTGGTCCTTCAAATCATTCCTTCATGCTAGATGTTGTCATAATGAATAACCAATATTCTTGAATATATGCATAGGATCAAGAAGATGACATACTTTTAACTCTTTCCAATACTCCAAAGAATACCATATTGATATATTCTCTCTGAGTGCCAATTTTCCTTTACGTCTCTTCACATTCGCATTATTTGTGTACATATGTGCATGTATATGTGTGTATGTATGTGTATATGTTTGTATGTTCATATGTATATGTGTATATGCATGTATGTGCACATGTATGTGTAACTGTATATGTGTATGTATGTGTATGTGCATGTGCATGTGCATGTGTATGTGTGTGTATATGTATGTATGTGCATGTGTATGTGTAAGTGTATATGCGTATGTATGTGTATGTGCATATGCATGTGTATGTGTGTATATATGTATGTATGTGCATGTATATGTGTAAGTGTATGTGTATATGTGTATGTGCATGTAGATGTGTATATATATGTATGTGCATGTGTGTGAATGTGCATATGTGTGTGTATGCATGTGCATATATATGTGTATATATGTGTATGTGTGTGTATATGTACATATGTGCATATGTATTTGTATGTGTATAAACATATA